>BHDV01022566.1:14169-25515 GCA_005406045.1 Adoxophyes honmai | reverse complement strand
AACGGTTGCATCAACACAACTTTCAACTTCCTCTCTGTGGACTTCAGTCCCCAGGCTTAACATCTGCCTGGAGAGAGATCTCTCTATTGGTCTTTCCCACAGATGATTCTTTGAACGAGTTACAGATATAGTGAGTGAAAAAAGCGAAACATGTTTTAGTGAGCAAATCTTTCATATTATTATGATTTTAGCTCATCACTAATTGTTATTACTGAACTAAACTCTTTTCTCCTTCCGCTGGGAGTATACATACATACATCACGTTTGTAGGTATTTCCAAATGGGTTACGCAGAGTACACTACTTGCTATTTTGGTATGTTGTGTACCTACTCAGATAAATAATGACATTTATTCCTCCGAAGTTGTGTATAATAATTTGAATTTGTGTAAAACTCACTTTCTTACTAAATTGCCTGTCGATAAGTTACTAGTCTGTCGCTTAAAACTTACGTATGTTAAGGTTTTATTGTAACTAGCGTTTTGTAGAAAAAGAAATGTTTTAGTTTATGACTTAGTTCTTTGTCAACACACTCTTCCTCTATACGGCTCTCAAGAAATACACGCGTTACATCTGAGCTACATTTTTTTACTTCAAGAGGTTATGGGCCCAGCACGCCTCTTACGACACGCACGGAAGAAATGGAGAGATGTCATTGTAAATCCGATATCGTTCCTACGGTGTTAGTAAGTACGAATGTATATCAAACTCTTCATTGTATAGTTAGCTGCACATTAAGGTATCTTCTTGCAATGAAACAATAATAGTTGATATGAAGATATTGATGGTGGTTTTCTCTGCAGCAGCGGACTATACAAAACACGACATTAAAATGACAAATCAAGGTTGTCAGGTTCTTTTAGCTGTACTATAGCTACGATAGAATGCAATCTAAACGTCATTAATAATTAATACGTCTTAGATTCTAAGGATTGAATTTATTATTATAATTATGAATGCAATACAATTGCTTGATTTTTATGCACTAATACACGATCAATAATAGCCAATATTGCAGCTAATGGGTTTGATTTGCATTATTTATATTTTCAAGAGAATTGATTTTACTTTCCTGTGCCGAGTCGGGATTAGAATAACACCTCTCCGTTTCTTTCGTAGATATCGTAAGAGGTGACTAAGGAAAAATAGGTAATATACGTTTTAGGCGACAGGCTAGCAACCTGCCACAATTGTACCTCGTTTACTAACTTGGAGCTCATCTAAATTGGAACGTAAAAAGTGGCAATGAAGCATGAAGTGGTTAAGTTTTTGTCGATATAGCGATTTGTGTGTTCTGCCTACCCTATTTGGGAATGCAAGCAATGTATACAGGGTGTCCCATAAATCGCGACCAAGCCTGACACCGGAGGTAGGTCTATCCAAGAGCTATCGAACCAACCTAACATGACCTCAGTAAAAGTTGGACGGTTTTCGAGATATTGCCAATAGATAGCTCTTTATCCTCTTTTTTTTATTGTTACATAATCACAAATAGTTAAATTTTATAATAGCAGTGTTGTTTTGTTCAAAACGTGCGAGAGATACGAATGAAACGTAATTCACTGTCGTAATAAATGATCAACCAAAACAATAAGTTGGCCTTTGATCACCTGCCCTGAAAAAAAAAATACTAGACTATGCAAGAGATTATTACTTTAAAAACTTGCGTATGTTATGCCAATTTCAAAAAGGTATGATACTTGATGGTTAAGCTTGTAAATTGAGAGATTTTGGAAGATCTTGCCAACGTGCCATTAAGTTAATTGAACGTTAACTATCGCTAATTGTTTGAAATAGGTACCGTACATTGTTAATTATTATCTGTAACATGGTATTTTTAAGATTCCGTAACCAAAGGGTGAAAACGGGACCCTATTATTGAGACTACATTGTTTGTCTGTCTGTCTGTATGTCCGTCTGTCGGTCTGTCACCAGGCTGTATCTAAAGAACCGTAAGAGCTAGGCAATTGAAATTTTCAGAGATGACGTATTTCTGTGGTCGCTATAAGAACAAATACTAAAATCAAAATAATAATTATTATTAAGGGAGGCTCCCATAGAAAAAAAGTGATATTTTAGCCGTTTTTAGTAGTCGTCATTCTGCAAGCTGTAATTTTCACAGAGTATGTGTTTGTTTTGTCACTACAATTTACTACAAATACTAATGCTTAAAACGATAAACAATGTCAAAGTGCCATTAAACTTGATAAAATGTAGAACCACGTTAGTCGCCGCTTCTTGGTGGAAATAATTTTTAAAATTAGAAATAATTTACAACAAATGTTCAAATTGGCATCCTCTGACCCAAATACACCATCCAATCCATCTTTGAGAAACATCGGAGTCGCGCACGAAGGGTTTCGTACCAAAAACGGCCAAAATATCAAATTTTTTCTATGAGAGCAACCCTTAATAATTATTATTATTTTAATTTTAGTATTTGTTGTTACAGCGACCACAGAAATACTTCATCTCTGAAAATTTCAATTGCCTAGCTCTTACGGTTCTTTAGATACAGCCTGGTGACAGACGGACAGACGGACAGACAGACAGACAGACATACAGACAATGAAGTATCAATAATAGGGTCCCTTTTTCACCCTTTGGTTACGGAATCTTAAAAATACCATGTTACAGATAATAATTAACAATGTACGGTACCTATTTCAAACAATTAGCGATAGTTAACGTTCAATTAACTTAATGGCACGTTGGCAAGATCTTCCAAAATCTCATAATTTACCTGCTTAACCATCAAGTATTATACCTTTTTGAAATTGGAATAACATACGCAAGTTTTTAAAGTAATAATCTCTTGCATAGTCTAGTATTTTTTTTTCAGGGCAGGTGATCAAATGCCAACTTATTGTTTTGGTTGATCATTTATTATGAGAATCAATTACGTTTCGTTCATATCTCTCGCACGTTTTGAACAAAACAACACTGTTATTATAAAATTTAACTATTTGTGATTATGTAACAATAAAAAAAAAGAGGATAAAGAGCTATCTAAACAAATTATGGTACTTAAGAGGTGAAAAAGGGCGAAGTTAGAAAAAAACACTAAATTGGCAATATCTCGAAAACCGTCCAACTTTTACTGAGGTCATGTTAGGTTGGTTCGATAGCTCTTGGATAGACCTACTTCCGGTGTCAGGCTTGGTCGCGATTTATGGGACACCCTGTATGTATGTTAATTGTTTGTGGATATAGGATTCCTAAAAGCCGTGGTAGCCCAGCGGTTCGACCTGTGGCCTCTCAAGCAGAGGGTCGTGGGTTCAAACCCCGGGCTCGCACCTCTGAATTTTTCGGAATTTATGTGCGATATCGAATTTGATATTTACCACGAGCTATTCGGTAAAGGAAAACATCGTAAGGAAACCTGCACACAGCGACGAAGCAATTCAATGTTGTGTGTGAAGTTCCCAATCCACACTGGGCCCGCGTGGGACCGATAGCCCAAGCCCTCTCATACTGAGAGGAGGCCAGTGCCCTACAGTGGGACGTATATAGGCTGGATGATGATGATGATAGGATTCCTAAAACCTACAAAAAATCCCAATCTAAAAAAAATCTAATCTCCAAAAAATTATGCTACAAGTTGCTAAGAAACATGAATGAGTCATGGTTTTCAATTGAGTTAGCGTTTTGTAAGCTCTGCCTTCCCCATCTGGGAACACAGGCGTGATGTACTTTTATAGTAAACATACATACACAGGTCACAGGTCACTTGAATCAACGGACAACCATACAAGCCGCGCTGTTCCTATTACCCTATACTCATTCTGATTGTGAGGCAATTCGGAGCTGATGTAGTGCCCATACAAAAAATGCGAAGAATAACAACCGCTTAAGGCGCACTGTGACCATACACATTAATTTACTTTCTGTTTATTTACCCGTGTGGTGTCGGGTTAGAATAGCACCTCCCCTTTTCTTTTCGTGGGTGTCCTAAGAGGCGACTCTGGGAAAGGGTTAGTCTATTGAAGGCGACGGGCTAGCAACCTGTCACTACAATATCACGTTTTACCATAATGATTACTCTGAAATTGCTAAACGTGGCACTGGATTTTCAAATTCATGAGCTCTGCCTACCTCTCTTGGGAATACGGGCGTGAGGAATTGAGGATGTGTGTGTGTGTGTTTATTTGTGCGAAAAGTCCTTTACCTAATATATCATTCTGTGGAAGCCAGTTGGAGACGTAAATATTGCTGGGGTTCCCAGGGAGGGTCGGTTCCTCCCACTTCCACACGACCCTCTGGGGCAGCTCGGAGACGGCTGCTATGATGGCCTCCAGCTTATCCCTTGGAGTGGAAGCCGCCTTCAGCATTGAACCAAAGCTGATGTAAATCACACCGTGTTCTGATTCTTCGATGAATGTCTTGAGATCCTGGAATATTGATAATAATTTGATAATAAGGCCTGTTCAATTTACTAAGCGGACACACAAAACATTATTATTTTTATGATTTTATTTCCGCTGTTATGTCTTAACTTGGCTAAAAATATTATTAAAACGAAAACAAACAAAATACTATTTAATAAAAAAAAAAACTTAAATACATCGCTAAAAATTACAGACTTTTATTCGGATACTACGCATAAGTGCCTGCACTTCACTTTTTGACACTTTTCGACTAGCTGTAAACCACTTTTTTTTTAATTCTTTCAATGATTTTGTTTCACGACCATCCTTTCTTACCCATTCTTGGTCACTGTGCCAATTTGGGAACACTTAAAATTAAGGGAAAAATTTAAATTGTTGACGCTAAATGTAATATGATTGGGTACAGTTTTATAATAATAAATAAATCTCCACCTTGTCGACAATAACGTCGCTCCAAACTCTACCGAAAAGGTGAGAAAACTCGCAAAAATGCCTAAAAAAAAAATTTTTTTTTTTCTCATTTCCTAATTCCTTTTATCCTCTTTAATTATAAAATCAACAAATTTTTGATGAATCTCTGCTAGTTTCATTTTGACCATTAATGGGTTAAGTACCTCTTCACAATAGCCCAGTACCGCTCGATATGACTGAGCTCTGGACGATTTGGTGGACTGTGTTTATTTGAGTGAATTCAATGTTTTTTGAATTTAGTACCTCCACTGTCAGCCCAGCATAGTGGGAAATTGCCAAATCAGGCCAAAACAAGGGTGGGATACTGTGTTTCCGATAGACGGCAATTAACCGTTTTTGGATGCATTCTTTTCTGTATATTTCACCGCCAATAGTGCCTGTTGCAAAATAAGAAACACTTTTGAGGCCACAGGAACAGATTGCCTGCCAAACCAGGACTTTCTTCCCGAATTTATCCATTTTAATAGTTCTTCCTCCTCGGGTACAGACTCTCCTACGACGGCATTGTAGTATTGGGGCCCCGGTAATGTACTGCTATCATATTTTACGTAAGTTTCGTCGTCCATTAAAATGCAACGAGATTTATCTTTTAGTAAGATGTTGTACAACTTCCCGCACCGTTTTTTCGATCTAAATTTGCTGTTATACACTTCTTTTCGGATTTTCTTGCTTTTCGTAGGTTCGTATATATATATTTTTTAATATTTTGTACTGTACCTACGCTGACGCCAACTTTCTTGGCAATTTCACGAACGGATAGATAATTTAGCGATTTTAACAGCCGCATTACATTTTCGTCGACTTGAGGATTTTCCGGCCCGTTTCCGTGTCTAGATTTCGGTAAATCTTCGAGAGTATGATGCTCTCCAAATTTTTTAATAATTTGGTACATCGCTGACTTGGAATATTTGTAAATTTTTGCTATTTGTCGCAGTGAATACTGCCCTGTATACCATTTTTGCACTATTAATTTGCGATTATCTAAATTAATACGCTCTATCGCGAAAAATAGTTAATAATTAAAGATCAAATATGTCGCAATTGGCGAAGATGGATTTGCTAATGTCATTGCGGCCAATAGTATATCAATTGATTACAAATTGTAAGTTTAAAAGACGTTTAAGCGTGTCCGCTTAGTAAATTGAACAGGCCTTAGTAGATATCAGACAAAGTTGACGGCTGGATAGCCCAGCGGTTAGAGAACCTAACTGTGAAGCTTAAGGTCCCGGGTTCGATCCCCGGTCTGGGCTGTTATTTATGTTATTTAACATTTCAGTATATTTATTTTTCTCTTAGTATTAGGTTTTTACAATATAATTATATAAAAGTAATAAATAAAATTGATTACAAAATATAAAACATTATAAAAACCTAACCTAGGACGCCGTCGGAAACGGGGCAGGACCCAAGCTATTATTATTAGGATGATGAATACGAATGTTTGCTTTCAAGTCTTGGATGTTTATCTATATTTAAGTAAGTTTATCCGTTGTCTGGTACTCATAACACAGGCATTAAATTGCCTACTTTGGGACTAGGTGATTGGTGTAAATATTGTCCAGTGATATTTATTTATTTAAAGTAGTTAAGACCAGAGCAGTAGGTAGTACACGAAGTTCCTTTATCATCTCGTCACTCGGACAATGAACGACCACAGCAAAGGTTTCATTACTATTTATTATCGACTTTCTTGACTCCTAAACAAAGACGATATGATAGTAGCTATCGAAAGATCTCTACTGATAAGTCTACCTTTATCATGGCGCTACAGAGTTCAGATTCTAGCGACGCAAAGTTTCAGTGTCATCATTCAATTGCAATTTCGATCAATACACGAAAATTGTTGAAAATACCGTTCGCGAAGACCGACGCACTATGTTTAGTTCAGATCTTGGGATTGGTCTGGGTCTGATCTTGGTGGAATTAGGGGTCACTCTCCAAACATTTGCGTTTCTACTTCATTGAAATTTTTAACCAGTCAAATGGCTTGGATGGACATTTTATCATCTTACGAGAGAACCACTGTAGTTTTGAGAAGTTTTCCCACGACTTAAATCCACGCGTTTAAAAATGACTAGGACCACAAGCACCATGACAAGTTTAAGAGTGCAACTTTTATGACAGTCCAGTTTTCTATATTAAACGCTCAATACAAGTATTTCACTTCGTAACAAAACTTTTTCAACGTCTATACTTTACTCCGTTAATAAAATAAAATAGGAAATCATATGTCACCGTTATGCTAGAAGAAGGTACGAAACGTGAAATGGTCGTTGTGTATGTATCTAACGTAAAAATAATCTGCGATTTGGACATATACATTAAAGAAAGTAATTGTTTAAAATTATCCGAAGGGTCTTTGATTTACATTACGTTACTTAACCGATATCCCGATAGAAGTTGTAAAAATTGCAAATAATTATTAAGTTAAAAAAAACTGGTTGCCTGTAAAGTCGGTATACGGGCGAAAGTTTTACGTGACAACGACTTTGAGTGGTAAAATAATTTTAAAGTGAATATTCATTCGTATAGTAGGAAGAAGGATGAAATAATAGTAACTTTCACTTTTAATGTCTGTCTCTCTCGCTCTTAGGCGGGCTAACCATGCCCGAGTGGAAGGAACGCGTGCCTCTCACTCGCTCTCATTGTGAGCGCATAACGTGAGCGGAGCGTAACGCAGTTTCTTGAAGTGTCACCCGGCAAACCAATATATAAGACGTTGTCACGTCAAAATGAAATCAGTACAAATTTCTTTCATTTATTGCACACTATACCGGCTTTTATTTATGCTCCCCTGGTACCTATTGGCGAAAAAAACTCGATTTCTCATAGTTTACAGAAGGGTATTCAAATTTCATAAATCAGTACAATTTTCTTTTATTTATTGCACGCTATACCGGCTTTTATTTATGCTCCCCTGGTACCTATTGGCGAAAAAAACTATAAAAAATAGTATGACGTCATCGTAACGTTACCGAGCGTTACACTTTTTCATAAGTGACTCCCAGCTCAACCTAATTTAAGACGTTGTCACGTCAAAACTGATGATGATGTTGATGATACAAAACATATCCATTCGGTCGACTTTTTAATGCTACCGTATTTTTTAAATTCTAAAATAGTACCAAAAAGATTTGTTTTCATGAAATTTTATGGGTGTGACAGAAGGTCACCTCGGTAATGGCATATATTAGTGACATAATAATCTGCCTAAAAGGGCGATTCAACCAAAGATGATAAAAATTTGCCTTGAAATAAATCACCAGATACACTGCGATAAAACGGTTATTTATCTGGAGACTAAATTATATTCTGGTTAGGTTGAACCGACCCTATAACGTCATGAATGGTAGTGAGACCCCGCTTAAAGAGTCCTTATCTAGCTTAGCTCGTAACAGGGTCTAACGCACCCGCGATAATTTACTGAGGTATAGGTATTTAAGCAGTTATAAATAAAAATATAGGGATTCTCAAATACTGAAATATGTCAGCTCAAATTTATTGAAAGAAAAACGAATACTAAGAAAAAAGCTCACATCATCGGCATAGTTAGCGTTATAAATTGCTAAAGGTCATTTGATTCACAAGTGTACAGTAAAAATAAATTCAAAATATGAAAAAAAAAACACTTTTTATACATTCCTGAGCTTTATATCTATCTGTCAATCTTTATAATTAGTCGTCTCTGTGTAATTAATTTTATCCCTACAGATTTATAAGTATCAGTTTTTAAATAAAAAATGAATAAAGCCAGCTGCAGTAAATGCGACGACTGGTTTCCGAAGTCTAAATCGGAGGGCTATGTTTAGCAGTGGACGTCTTATGGCTGCGAAATTATGATGATAATAATGAGTTGTAAGTAGTAAAAAAGCGAATTGCATAAACGAAAATGATGTAAAATGTTTTCGTGTTGTGTTATAATTTTGTTACTTAAGAATCGCTAAATCAAAGTTGTGGAACTAAACTAGCTGCTGCAATGCAGCCGTAATCAACCAAAACAAGACTATGGCAGGAAGCACGCTCCGGCGAAAGTAAAGAAAAAAATACTGGAAGATATTACGTAGATACCTACTTGTGTTTAGGGTTTCGTTTATATCGTATTTCCCATACCTTCGCAAAGGCACCTAAGATACTTCCTGGTGATGATGAAATTTGGCATGAAACAATGTCATGTAAAGGAAAAAGTAGTTCGAAAGTCGTATGTATATTTTCGTTTTTGCATGACACAAATTTTTACTTTTTGGAAAACCACGGGGACAATGGCCGAGTCAAGTATCTCGTATGTTTTTTTGCACGATAAAAAGTAATGTTGTATTGTGTATGGTAATAACCATTCATGCGCGAATCCACTTCGCATTTGGGAATTTTTTTAACACATGGCTAGACGTATTCATATCGCAATATCGCATTAGTAACAGCTAGCCGTTTAGCCGATACGTAATATTTTAAGGTGAAGGTCATGCTATTACATGAAGTGCGATCTTTGATTTTGTTAAGTATGTGTATTATGACAAAAACATAAGTAATAATAATGAATAAGTACTTACATTGGGTAGAGGTTTAGGCGCGGCCACGTGATAACCACCAACTTCTTTCACATTCTCGGGTATCAGAGAAGACCCGAACAGGGCAGGATTCTTGTACACGAGGTAAAATTTAATATCTCTTCCCAATTCTTCTAACGACGGAACATCGTTAAAATATTCCGCCAACGTATTTTCATCCACTCGTTGCGAAAACCATTTGTATAAGGAATTGAAATAAGCATTGAAAATTGTTGCTTCTATGCGTTGGAAGAGCGTGGGTTTGGTCCCCCCTCCAAAGAACATAAATGAAACATACGAGGGATTATAAGGAATGGCGAATCGGTCGTAATGCCATGGCATCGGCGTGTGTGATGTCAAGCCCACCACCGGCGCCCCGAGCTTGTGTGCTAGCCCCAAAGAACAGTCGCTGTTAAACTGCTCGACCAGAACCACATCAAATTTAGCTTTAGTTTTCCACAAATTTTGCACTTCTTTGTTCTCTAACAATTTTCTGCAATTATCCGTACCACTATGGACTAAAAATAAGCCTATAACAAGGACAGTGGCATATGACTTTTCAATTGGGAACACGTCTTCTAGAATCTTCACTGAACCCGCTAAGGATATGTCTGTATAGTTCTTGGCTGGTTGTTTCTGCGGGAAGTGCGATATGACCGTGACATCGTGACCTCTTTTGGCTAGCTCTCGAAGGAACGGCTCGAATACGAAGAAATGGCTCTTCCCCTGGTACGGGAATACTCCGAGAATTTTTAAAGAGCTCACTTCATTCACGAACACGGTAAATGTTAAAAATGTGAGCGCGATATTCACGAGAGCTCTCATTATTATAGCGTACGGTTGCACAGCGGTAGACAGACTAAAGCATTGTAAAGCATTACTTTGCTATTTATATGATATGGAGATAGTTTATTTACGATAAGGCGCATGTAGATATTTGATATGTTTATACCGGTCAGCCGCGACATAGTTATCATTTTACAGGAATACTTATTGTAAAATGAACCTAAAATTTTTGGGTTAGGAACCAAGGTTCTTGTACCAGTTCAGTGATTTTGCTAAAGATATGCATTACTTTTTAGGGTTCCGTACCCAAAGGGTAAAAACGGGACCCTATTACTGAGACTTCGCTGTCTGTCTGTCCGTCTGTCTGTCCGTCCGTTTGTCCGTCCGTCTGTCTGTCACCAGGCTGTATCTCACGAACCGTGAGAGCTAGAGAGTTGAAATTTTCACAAATGATGTATTTCTGTTGCCGCTATAACAACAAATACTAAAATTAAAATAATTATGTAACCAATAGGGGGCGTAAGGTCGGGAGTGAAGTCAAACAAGGGCGTCTCGTAGATCCAGCAATGTATTCAAGGCTCACAATATGACACACGGACTTAGCGTTAACCCTTAGGTGCATGATTTAATTTTTTTTTACGAAAAAAATATATGTGGTTGCGAAATATAGGTGAATGCCAGGAAAAATAGTAAAAAAAATCATAATAATTTTTTTATATATTTTTTTTGACGAAAACACTTTTTATCATTTTTGATACTCCATGGAGCAAGCACTAAAAAAATTATGTTCTAACATAATTAGTCAATTAAAAAATTAACCTCAAAAATAGAATTTAAGCTTTCTAAACAATCGCAAAACATTAGCTACAAATGAAATTCATGTTTTTGTGTGTTTGTGGGTATATACGGATCTTGTGAACTCGTCGATGGCCTGTTCTCGTTTAATAAAATGAGGATCTGGGAGACTTAGTTGAACCAGGTTTTTGTACAAAATTTAAATCTTCTGCCATACTTGTAGGTTCTTCTGTTGTCTCTTCTTCCTCGAGAAATGTTTGCAGTTCTTCGAGTGCTTCATAAAACTCCAGGTCATCTCCTTCGGACTCGGCATTGTCTTCCGATATTTTTCCACCTTCTAACTGAATCAACAGTGCTTCTACG
>BHDV01022562.1:0-45697 GCA_005406045.1 Adoxophyes honmai | reverse complement strand
TTATCACCGCCGCCAGCTTTTGGCCGCTAACTTCACACCGGTTTGAAAACAGATGTAAGAGGTAGTATAATAGTGACAGGTTGCTAGCCTGTCGCCTAAAGAATACCTAAACCCATTTCCTTAGCCGCCTCTTACGACATCCACGGAAGAAATGGAGAGGTGCTATTCTAGACCCGACACCACACGGGAAAAACAACAACGTGATAATGTGAATAATGACATTAGAGCAAAAATTTTTTTTTTTCATTATATTTGTATCTGTTGTGGCTATGCCCCTCCGATTTGCTTTTATCGATATTCTAAATAAAAAATAAAAAAAATATAAAATCGGTAAAAGCAAATCGTAGAGACACAACAGATACAAATATAATGAAAAAAAAAATTTGCTCTAATGTCATTATTCACGGAGAAAACAGGAGACTACGTTTGTATGGAGAAGTGATGCGACTCCTATCCTCTTAAGAAGTGAACAGTAGATTAAACTGTAATTATTCTAAACTACGCTGTAGTTAATTACGTAGTACTTAACGTACCATAGAACCAATTTGATTTCTAACCCGTACGTCATAATGATAATGCGTTTTAGCGACCCTAGCGCCACCTATCGTCCGTAGAACTCTTTGGCAAACGTCATCAACGTCATCAACAGTCAAAGTATTCGACATCGCGCTAGCAAAGCTTCGTAGATCGGTTACATAAATACAACATCCAACTTTCTCTCCGAGGGCTTCGTTCCCCAGGCATAACATCTGCCTGGAGAGAGATCTCTCTATTAGAATCCTTCCTACAGTATACAAAGGAAATCTATGACGATTACTTCGACTACAAGAATAAATCGACTGTACACAACACTGTACCTATGTAAAATGTAATAATGAATGAGAGCAACAAACAACAGTGTATTCACGCCAATTAAATACCTAGGAAAGTCTATTCCAGCTTCCAAACTGAGATTTAGTGGCGCGTCAACTTGAAATAGCTGGTGTGCAGACAGGCTGGGATTAGCCCCGGTATCGGCATTCGCTGAGTAACATTTCCCACACTAAATATTTAGTAGGTCGAGCCATGAGTTGTGGGCGTCGTCGAGATGTTATCACCAAGGCCGCCTTAATGAAATTGGACTCAAAACTGCTTACAGGATGTTTAGATTACGGACTTTTAAACAACTTCAGCCGTATGATTAATCGCGATTTCTATTTTCAATACCGAATGAGGTTATCATTAATCAAAGGGCGATAATGTGGAAACTATTTGTACTTTCACCCCAAATTACGAAACAACATAATCTATCAACGGGGAGGTCGATTTACTTAAAACGCAAGGACGAGCTAATACTACGGAATCAATAAGGAAACTATACTCATAAATACCATTAGAGTGCAAGACTGTAAACTAGAGGGGTCACAAGAAGCAACCCTACTATCTCTAGGGGGCACTTCTGTTCCAATTCCTCGGAAGTGTCAGGCAAAAATTGTGTTAGGTAATGCCTGTACACATGTAGGGAGGTTCGCACGACCCGTACAAAACTTTATTGCAGAAAGTATTTGCGAAGCCAAGGAGTATATGCGCCCTTTTGGAAGAGTCAATATTTTTCGCCGTGTTTATCGATTGCTCTATTCGATTGTGGGTAATGTAAGCTTGGGGATATAACTAGTTTAAGAAGTAATTTAAACAATTGCACAATACCGTTTCCTCAATACGTATGCCAAATGAAATAATAAATAATAATATTAATAATACTTAATAGTCCCGCGTCATTACGTCCCACTACTGGGCACAGATTTCTCTCAATATGACAGGGCTTGGGATATAGATCCCACGTGTGCAAGTCTTCACGATGTTTTGCTTCACCGAGTAGCTCGTGGTAAATATTAAATTCGAGTTCACACATAGATTCCTAAAAATTAAGAGATGCGAGATTAAGAGAACCAGGGATTAGAACCCGCGACTCTCTGCGTGAAAGGCCGCAGGTCAACAAAGTAAAGAAAAAAAAAACAAATGAAAGTAAAGAAATAACTGGAACAACCCCTTGTAAAATGTACAGAAACCCACCCTTAATTTTGAAACACCTAAGTCATTTAAGAATTTCCGGAACAAAAAATGAAAACCACGATAGAATGGGAAACTCTAAGTGCTATTACTGGCTCCCCCGCAATTTCGAGTACCATTTATTAGAGTTAAGCGAAGATCCAGGGCAGGTAGCTAATTCGGAGGTAATCGAAGCGGTGAGACGGAGGCGGTGCAATTTTACGCCTACCAGGCACGCTCGATAACAAATGCTTTGAGCATGGCATCGGAACGGAGCCTACGGAACCACTTGGGATATGTGGTTAAAGTCTGATGGGAAGACTGGAAACTTACCTTTATAAGAAGTAGGTTTATCTTCGAAGTACCTATGTAATTTTGTCAAATATCCGAATTGTTGAAAAAAAGGCACTTGTCCTTTTTTAACACTCGATACCCATGACGATTAATATATCCAAAGATGAAAACACATTCTTATCGCAGAAACTGCTTTCCAATTACCATAAACAGGGTTGCTCCAAAACAAATTCAAAGTTTAATTTAATTTTCTAAAGAAATAACTTTCTATTCAATCAAAGAATACCTACTTATGGAAAAATTAAGAATTTAAACTAAAATAAAAACATCAACAATCAAACCAAGTACGAGTATTAACTGCTTTGTTTCAACAAGTATCGTCTATGATAGGTAAAAACAATGAAGAAATATACATTTGCATGCCAACTTATTTGGTCAGACATGTACAACACAACATTTATAATGCCACTTTAATACAATCAGCAAATAATTTATTTCATTTCGTTTTATAGGTTTATGGTTCCATCTGGCCAGTAACTTTGGCCCCAATTTTACTGATATCATTTGGAATTGGAACACCATAAACATTTCGATTCGGATCGAACAGCTTACTAAAGACTCATCTAGAGATGATAGATTTAATTGTAGCTTTCAGCTCAGCAAATTCAGGCTTTCAAATACGATTTAATCTCTCGCTAAAACTGAGCTACGTGATTCGAGCTTTTTACCTTTTTAGCTTCCGTTTCAATTTGAAACCGTTTACAGTTAGGAACACGGTTACCTCAGAAATTGGCGGCGTGTAAAAGTCGCCGTGTCCGAACATCCCTCCGCAGCGCTTCGCGAATCGAACGGAAACAATTTTACCTCGGCTCGGCCGTAATGCTGCGAACGTAGTATTTGAGATATTTGAAAATGCAGATGTGAGCGTTCCTGCTGTATTTCCAAATGGGGTAGAAAGCACCCGAAAAAATATAGCCAAGGCCACGACTCCACGTTTCGCAGCCACTTCTAGCATAATTTTACATTTGAGCACAGATGAAAGAGGTATAATACTGACAAGTTGCCAGCCTAAATGCATCCTTCATCCTTGCATGTATCCGCAGATAAAAAGAAAAAGTTTTAAACAAACAAGAATACGAACATAACGCTGAAAATTGTAGCTTGAAGTGATTTTAAAGGTAAACTTCTGTAAGTTATCTAATTTTTAATATTTTTCAACCAAATACTCAAACAAGTCTACAATAAGTTATAGGTAAGTCAGATAGTATGAGTCAGGTCACTGAACGGTATAAGTACTACAAGAAAATTAAAATATCCGTAAAAACTGAAGCATAGACAATCCTGTGTCAATTCTTGAGACTACCAACAAAATATCAACATGGCGTGTTCCCTTATCGACATCGTTAGTGATGTGGGTCGAAACGTGCCACTTTCGCGAATGCATATGCAGGTGGAACATCACTATGCACGCAGGTTCGCGTGACCGCCCCAGGGCTTATCATCGATACACCGACGCGTACAGCACTTGTTTTTACAGCCAGTCCGTAAAACAATCACGATAATTATGGTAGTTTCTTACTATTGTTTTCGTATTTTACGATTATAAGGACTAGAAAAGCCTTTGGTTTAGCGCAATATTTGTTTTAATCGCAAAAATGAAATCGTGGAACCAATGTTTGTTTTTGTTCCAACTACTAAGTTTTTTTTGTCTTGAATTGGCAGGTATAATAGTGACAAATTGCTAGCATGTTGCCTAAAATATACCTTGACCTATTTCCTTAGTCGCCTCTTACGACATCCATTGACGAAATGAAGGCGTGTTATAATATAAAACCCGAGACCACACGATAATTCAACAAAATATTTACAACGAATACAGCGGTGCGCAAACTTACCCTTACTTAAAACCTTGGCCAAGTTAGATGCGGGGACCATAAAACATTAAATTGTTCTTTTAACATAAATACTGAAGTGCATTTCACAGTACGACACCCACGGGAAGAAAGGGGGAGGTGCTATTCTAACCCGGCACCACACGGGAAATTGCTAAACGTGGCACTGGATTTTTGAATTCATGTGCTCTGCCTACCCCTCTTGGGATACAGGCGTCAGAATATGTATGTATGTATTTCACAGTACTAACATGTCATGACACCGCTGTATTTCTGGTACAATTTTATTCTAGAATAACCATTTTTCTGTCAATTTTACAAGACTCATGTCCTCTCTGGTTTTGTCTGGCACGTCGTGGAAACGTGACCGCGGTATGTCACGTGCAAATATCCTAGTAGCTTGCCGTTTTAACTTGACGCATATGTTTGGTGCCACATACGCTGCGGTTAGTGTGACAAGGTATAATTGCATTCGATGCCTTGAAGGCAATCTTCGGGTATAACTGTGGGTTTAAATAAAAAAATATCTGAAGATAGAGCATACCTAAACCACGACATCCAGGGACGAAGTGGAGGGGTGTTATTGTAAATCCGTGTGGTGTCGGATTTAGAAAAACACCTCTCCATTTCTTCCGTTGATATCGTAAGAGGCGACTTAGGAATTATCTTTAGATATAGTTTAGGCGACAGGCTGGCAACCTGTACCTATTATTCCTGCTAATTAGGACCTAAAATATGATAAAAAGACGAAACATGAAATAGTTATAGTTTTCTCGCTGTAGCGTTTCGTGTGCTCTGCCTACCCCATTTGAGGATGCAGGCGTTATGTATGTTATTACTAATCCGACACCACATGGCGACAGGCTAGCAACATATCACTGTCATGCCTATTTCATCCATCTAGGCTTAAACCTGGATACTAATCGTGAATTAGTCATTTGGCTTTGTAATGTTGCGTGAGCTCTGCCTACTCTATTTGACAACACAGACAGGATATGTGTTTGTAACTCTCATACACATATCGTCACACTCGTATTCCCAAATGGGGTACACAGAACAAAAGAAACAACGTAGCGTGCCATGGGGCTACGATATACCTACTTCACTTTTAGTAACCACAGTTTGTAGAATCTTTTTTATTTCAAGGGTATTTAATAGTAACAAGTGCTAAAATATATAGTAACCTATTTCCATAACCAGCTTCAGCTAGTTAGTTATTTGTAACTCGATTTGGAAATAAACCTCGCTGGCCTTCTTTTCTATTTGTGTACTATTGGAAACAGTAATTTACAACAATATTATTTCGAGACCTCTTCTATATTCATGTTCCTAATTAAGTATTCTGTACGTATCTGTTTATTGTTAGGCAAAATATGTTTCCTTTGTAAAAAATAAATACATACATGCAATCATGCCTATATTCCCAAATGGGTTAGGTTAGGATAGAAACAGAGGCAAGAGCCACGAGAAACGAGACATTGAGAAAGCCGTAACCATCTCTAGCATAATTTTAGGTTTGAAAACTGACGGAAGAGGTACTACATACATACATACATACATATCCTCACGCCTGTATTCCCAAGAGGGGTAGGCAGAGCACATGAATTCAAAAATTTTAGTGCCACTTTTAGCGATTTCAGGGTAACCAGAGGTACTACCTATTTCCTTAGTCGCCTCTTACGACATCCACGGAAGAAATGGAGAGGTGTTATAATTATTAAGTCTCAATACGAGACACAGGCTTTCAATACGAGATGTTTTGGGCCGTAGCTCTCACTTAGTCTCAGTGCAGAGTTGGGAATTTAAACCCAACAAACACATCTCCTTCCTTACCTTTTGCGATATCCAAGGATTTTAATTACTTTCATATTTTTCATATAAAAGCCCTTAATCTGGTTACCTTAATTCACGGCATTGTGTTTATGTCATCACGCGACTTCGCCCTCGGAAGGCATTCATCTAACAATTAACCGCTGGTAATAAACGGTTGCCTACATCATGCCTTTAATAAACGACCAATGGCCAGATACGTCGACTTGTCGTGCTCCGGTATGTTAAATGTGTTATAAATCAACTTTGTGAGGTTGTTTTAACAACCAAATTAAAAATCGAAAGAAAGCTGGTAGAAAACGTAAATAGGCCTGGTTTTTTTGTGTGCTCTGCCTGGGCTACCATTTGATTTATACCTTCGTATGTTTCAGCACTTTTACACGTATTTTACATGTATCAGGCCAATTTATGCCCCATCACCATCAAGAGCAACGCAGTAGGTACGTCTTTGTTAGACGCGTACAGCGCGCCGCCGTTTTTTTCCCCGTGCGTTTCTTTAGCCGTTGATTGACTTGATATAACGTAACCTATCTCATTGCTTAGACAGATATCTAGAACAGAACTTATCTTTACTCTTTCGCGCAACAATTAAAGTAGCATTTCTACATCAACTTTCCCAGCAAGATGCAACCGGCGGAATTAATTAAGATACAACTCGCAAACTAGAGTTCTGTATATTTATTGCGGTACCCAACTTTGGGAACCCATTTGTTCTCACCGCTTGGTCAACACAACTTGCGAACTACTTTAACCAAAACGGGGATTGTTTAGTTAACTGTATTTTTGACTGCAATTTGCTACTGGGTTGCTCGAATTAATTATTGTTAGTCTATCATCAAAGCAATGTTTTTTATAGTTGATTACTAAGATGAAGAGACTGGGGACGCGGCCTTTCCTCACACGGGTGGAATGCTGTTTTTTTTATTTTTTATTATGTGTTATGACGTCTGTGTGTCTGGTTGGGACAATTTTGGCTGCGTTAAGGTTAATGCTGATTTAAATACATTGCAGAATTATGACATGACAAAATGTGACGAGGTTCTCAGTTATTTTCTTCCGATACTTATATTTTTTCTTGCTTTTCCGATACAGAAATAGGCGAAATATATGCACACAAGTTTACTTTATAAGTACCTTCTCCTGACAATAACAAACTCATAAAAAAAATCAATTACTGAAATCTTTCCAACCGTTCACGCGTGATGCTTTGACTAAGGGAACTCATTGACCGTAGCCACCGTGGCGTATTACTCCCGATTATGGGTCACAAATTGGCTCGAAACATGTCGAATTACACTCGATATAAAGATGTGAGTGTATCCTTTTTATTTCATTTTGATTACTTACTGACGACGCCGGTTCCAATATCCAATAAGATTTATCTAGGTGCTGCGGCAACTGCTGCCAAACGTTCGCTCGCCACCGCTCTGTTCGCGCCACAGTTACCTGTATTTTTCATTATGAGAGTCTTAAGATACTTTCATGTTCAAAGTTTTAGATGGTTAGAATATTGATAAGTGCAACACTGCACTCGATCGACTGCTTCTCACTTATTCACTTCCCGGCTCCGCATTGTATGCAGCTTACATGATACTTCTTAGAGTACCGTACTCGGAATTTCGTTGGATAATGTTTATTTTATAAATAATTCTGAGCATATGTACCCGCTCGTAATGCCTGTCGAATGCGGTACAGTCGAGTTCATAAATATATGAGCAGATTGCACCTTATTGTCAATGTCATAAAGGTGTACAGATATTTTTGAACCCTCAGTTTGGCTCATATATTAATGAACTCGACTGTACAATCCTCAAATAAATGCATAATATCTGACGAAATGTGTGTGACATGGGGTTTTTCTGCACAATATTTACCCATTTAAAGAAGGCTTTAGGACACAGGCTAGCCTATCACTATGATACCTGTTATTTGTCTAATTCAAAACCTAAAAATATGTCATAAGTGTATACGAAACGTGGAATAGTTATGGATTTTTCTACATAACATTTCGTGTGCTCTTCCTACTTTATTTAGGAATACAAACGTGACGTATGCATGGATGCATTATACGTACCCTTCGCATGAAACCTCAAGAAAAATACTTATTCGAATAACTCTTTAGCACGTCATGTTTACCAGAGGTTCGTAAAAACCATAATGGCCGAGAAGAATTCGCCGCAAGATACGTGGGACAATTTTTTTTTTTAAATAATCACTATAAAAGAAAAACACTACGTACAATAGCAACCACAACATGCATTGCACACTCAAAAAACTCGTCAAGCATCACCAAAACAGCAACATGATTCTGAACAAAAGTAATCAGCATTGCATTCTGTACATGTACTATTAGCATCATACATACAGACAATCACGCCTGTGTTCCCAAATGGGGTAGGCAGAGCACACGAAACGTGACATAGACAAAACCATTATTGTAACTATATCACGCTTCACAGCCACTTCTAGCATAATCTTGGGCTTAAAAGGCAAAGATGCAAGAGGTAGAATAGTGACAGGTTGCAGGCCTGTTAGTCGCCTCTTACGACATCCACGGTTATTCTGTCCCAACACCACACGGATTAGGTACTACTATTACGAGTAGCATCGCATGGTCATAATTACAGACAGACATTGTTAGTTCAATGCTTACTTTATTTTGTTTCACTCGGTGCAGTGCGCTTCCTATGAAAATAAACATTACAAATCAGTGACGCTGCCTATCCAGTTTCGGCTGCCTGCCCGCCCTAAACCAACAATGGTCGCAATCCTCACTGACGGCTGATGGCAAATCACCGAATACTAATGTAGCTGAATAATTAACAGCCGCGACTGTTTGACCTGCAGTTTCTAAAAGCAGAACGATCCTCGGTAATTTTGTGTTTTGTTCAGGGTATTGTAATTTCGACAAATTTCGCTGCCATCTGCTCAGGCCCTCAGGGCCCTATTTCATCAGTGGTACTGTCACTTCTTCTTTTCTGGACAAGATGTGTTCACGAAATTATACAATTTTCGCGTGAACCTAACACAGCTTTGAGGTTGTGTCAAGAACTACCGACAAATCTATAATTATGTCGCCTAAAATAATATATTCTTAATTCACAACTTATCCAGCAGCGCCATTGTATAACGCACCACAAATCTACATCGTTTTAATTTGACAGTTGAAACCAAAAATCGCTTTGAAATTGTTTGAAAAGTTGAAACATGTTTTCAATAGCCAAATTGACTAGAAATTTGGTAGAAGCATGCAAACTGGATGACAAGGCAGTGGAACGAAAAATAATAGCAAATTAATAACCACTGCCTTTGCGTTTGATACCTTATTCATTCTTTTACATACATACATACATACATATTCTCACGCCTGTATTCCCAAGAGGGGTAGGCAGAGCACATGAATTCAAAAATTCAGTGCCACGTTTAGCAATTTGAGGGTAACCAGATGGTCA
Organism: Adoxophyes honmai; assembly: GCA_005406045.1. Taxonomy (NCBI): domain Eukaryota; kingdom Metazoa; phylum Arthropoda; class Insecta; order Lepidoptera; family Tortricidae; genus Adoxophyes; species Adoxophyes honmai. Next base: position 36,201 of record BHDV01022562.1, on the reverse strand, counting down.
AACGTGATATTGTGGTGACAGGTTGCTAGCCCATCGTCCACAATACACCAACCCTTTCCCAGAGTCGACTCTTACGACACCCACGGGAAGAAAGGGGGAGGTGCTATTCTAACCCGGCACCACACGGGACAATCTTCATTCTTTTAATAGCGTCAAATTTGTGTAAACTCCTTTTCTATTTACAACTACAGCAAAAAAAGGTAGAAAACCTTGGTTGTTGAATAAACTAGCTTGACGTGGGCACGAAGCGTGAAGATGACTAAGTATTTCACTATACCATGAGGTAGTCCATGTGTCGTTTCAAATGCAGTGTCTACCCCATGAGAGAATACAGGAGTGATGTCTCCGTTATGTGTATATAGCTTTAAAATCTCTCCTAAACTTGACTCTTTCACCCAAAGCACCCAGCATTACTTTTTAGCCAAGCCTTCATAATTATCCCGGTCCGATATCTCAATTTGTGCGTCCCGATTTATTTCGTCCGACTAATATCCGGAATATTTTAAGTGGTTCCTATTGACGGGAACTGATGGGCAAATGGCTGCAGTATTTTTTCATCCTCAAAGGGTTTCGGCGTCTATTCATGCTTTACATTAAAAGCATCCCTTAAGTGATCGCCTATTTCCAAAAGGGCTGAGAGATCCTCAAAAAATACAAAGGAAACTTAATTGAATGGCCGTATTATCAATACTTTGTGTGTTGCGAGTGCTTCGGTATGTAGGAGGTTATTTCGTTATTAATAGAAAGGTTTTTTTTTAGGGTTCCGTAGGCAAATGACAAAATCGGAAAACTTATAGATTCGTCATGTCGGTTTATCCATCCGAATGTCACTGCCTTTTTTTTCTGAAACTAAAAGAGATACACTGTTGAAACTTCACAAGAAAATGTATTCAGTAAACAGCATTACTATTTTCACACAAAAATTTAATAACTACAAAAAAATTAAAACCAAACTTAGAAGTGAAATTCAATTTGTTTTTTTTATCAAACCCATTCGTGTGGGGTATCTATGAATAGGTCTTTGAAAATCATATTGAGGATTCCAATATTATTTTATTCTAAACTACTCTACTTTGAATCGCTTTCTTCTATAAAATACTCAACTGTTTTGATTAATGTTTTTAATTTTTAGTACTTAGTATAGATTTGTATACTTTTATTTTTAAACTTAAAGTCGTTAAATTTATGTTAGAATCTTCTACATCACGTTTATAGTTTAAAATCTTATAACACCTTTTTATCAGAGATGAAATTTGGGACAGTTATTCTACAGTTGAATGAAAGGCCATTCATAAGTAATAGCTTTGCTTAAGACTTGCATTCAGACCTCAGAAATCTTAATATTTCGGTCTACACCGTTCATACTTAATTTATTTACAGCTCAACGCTATGTAGGTCACCTGGGTGAAATATACTATCGCTTTACGACACGCAGAGATGGGAATTGCAGTCATATATCTTAAAAAAACACTATAATAATGAGGCGGGGCGAAAGCTACGTTGCCGAGACCGAAAATCTAATTTTTAGCTTTATGTGGCTTTGTTTAGGGCCACTAAGGTTAATGTTTTCCGTATGGCGTCGGATTTGAAAACACCTTTCCATATCTTCCATGTATGTCGTAAGACTTGACTAAGGAAATAGGTTAAGGTATATTTTAGGGGCCAGAGTAGCAATCTGTCACGACTATTCCTGCCAAGTCAAAACCAAAAAAAATATGCTACTAGTTACCTACCATGGTTTTGTCCGCTCGTTCCCTAAATATCAGAATTGCAAAATACTAGATTGGCGACATACCTGCTCATCAAAATATCAGATTCCCGGAATACCAGATTTCCTTTATACTACGTGCGTTTTTATTACAGTTTTGTAGAGTACCGTGTTCTCAATACACCATGTTCCATTTAAAACCGAATTCCTCTAATACCAGATGACGAAAACACCAGGCTCGCAAAGGGTGTTTCGATATAAAAACGAACATAGTTTTAAGAAAATCTGGTATTCCGGGAATCTGATATTTTGACAAGCAGGTAATGTCGGCAATCTAGTATTTTGCAATTTTGATATTTAGGGAACGAGCGGTTTTGTCTATGTTGCGTTTCGTGTGTTCTGGAAACCCCATTTGGCTATACATACGTAATGGTGTATGTATGTTAGGTAAACGACCGTTTGGTCGACACAGGGCACTATATCAAAGCAATATTAAACTGGAACTAAGAATATTTATATAGTAATACAGCCCTCATTTACACAAATACTTGCTTGTTCTTTCCACTTAAAGCCCTCCAACTCCAGCCTAGCACTTGGTGTCGTTTAAATTTAATTGCAGTAACAATCTCGACGTAAATAACATTCAAGTACTTACTTAGGGTCAGTTTACACCGAGACGAGACGCGACGCAGTGCTGACCGCTTGGATATAATAACAGCTGTGATAAAAGTCAACAAAGTGTTCCGTACCAAAAACAGTAAAAAAAACACGTTTTTTTCTATGGGAGCCCCCCTTAAATAGTATTTTTATTTTGATTTTAGTATTTGTTGTTATAGCGGCAACAGAAATACATCATCTCTGAAAATTTCAACTCTCTAGCTGTCACGGTTCGTGAGACACAGCCTGGTGACCGACGGACAGACAGACAGACAGACAGACAGCGAAGTCTCAGTAATGTGGCCCCGTTTTTACCCTTTGGGTACGGAACCCTAAAAAGGACTAACATTAAGAGCATATTTATAAGAACTATTGTCGTTATCTCTATAAAATTTTCAAGGTTCGAACCAAGAGTCCGTAGATGGAAAACTTATTAAAAAAAACCTAAAAAGGAAATCGTAAGTTTGATTTTTTTGCGACCTATGATTGTGATGCGAATACGTCGCAAAAAAATGTATTTTCTGATTGCGAACTTAATTTTGTACTTAATTTCCTAGTCGATTGTATGGGGTCAACGGCAAAATTATTTTTATCGCTCAATCCGTTATCCATGATTGAAACATGTTTCAGGTTAATAACGATTTGGCCGGTTTTTCCTCTATAAATAAAAATAAATGTTTGTAAATCTACCAGCTAAATCTCTGCTACAACTATGTAATTCTACACAGTTAATATTCCTAAAATCTATTCAGTAATTTCTTGACCCCTCAAAACTTTTCCAAGCATTTGGGCACCTCGACACTTTTCGACATACTTAATCCATTAATGGAATTAAAATGTCGGTCCACTAGACACAGAGGTAAACAACATAAATATGCTGACAAATATACTCCCTGAGGGGACGTACCACTAAACTGGGACGGTGGAAGGCCCCGGTACATATTTCTAGTTTGTCAATAACTTGGTGAATATTTACAAATAAGATTACCCACAGTTTAGGGACAAATTTGATGTGCAAACCTGCCATTTATTTTTCTTATAATTTAATAACTTATCGAGTAAGGTGTTACTTTGCGACGGTCCATACTAACATGCACGTTAATCATTGTATTTTTACCGTATGGTGTGGGGTTTAGAACACCTCTCCGTTTCTCCCGTGAATGCCGTAAGTGGTGACTAAAAAATCGGTTAATGTATATTTAGGCGACAAGATAGCAACTATATTTCGAAACACGCGAACATAGTATGGTGATTGTAATAGTTATGTTTGTATAGTATCTTTTGACATTTAGTTCGCTAAATTACAATTATGGAAAAACTATACAATCTTCTATATAGTATTAATAATATGTATCCTAACACCGATCCTTGAGGAACACAAACAAACTGCGTCCTGGAAAGCACGTAAAACTTTTGCATGTCGTTTTATTTTTCTAAAAATTCCTTTAGCTCCACGTAAAGTTAGTGTGAACTTTATCTCTGCCATCACTGCGAATAATATAGGTACTATAGATGTGAATATTGAACTAATAAAGCTTTTTAGAGCTCGTTTACACCTCGCCTGACCTACTTCGGTGACATTTATCAACGCTGCACGCTGCAATCTATTCCACGATGTATATTCTCCAGGTTACTAAAGATCCCACCCTCTTTATTTTTATATTATCTATAAAAATATTTATCCGTAAGTTCATGCACAGTATTTATAGTTTCATATTATCGTTAAAGAACAGGACGGATGGGAAAAGTACTAGGATAAAATAAATCGAAAGAGAAATTTATTTGAACAAGAGCAGTTTAATGTGCGTAATAATAAGATATAAATTCGCTAAGTAAGCGTGGTTTTGTTATGTATACCTATAGTGTTTCGTGTGCTCTACCTGTTCCATTGGGGAATACAACCGTGATGTATGTATGTAAGAGTAATGTTTTGGTTTTACTGGGCTAATTACCGAGTTTCTTGCAGTACATTTTACGGCCTACTTGCAAAAACAAAATTCAGATTTTTGTTTTAAAAAAGCTGCGGGTCTCTTTTTGTCTCCTCCAAAATCCTCCATCTCCTTTCCCAAAGCTCTGTGGCACCAACTAGCACTTTTTCCCCACGGACCGAGCATCCCGACACCAAAATGCAAAGAATTTGTTCTGGGTGCCCAGACACTCGTATTTGCTAGCCTTGCAATAGGTGATTGGCCTCGATTTATTACAATTACTTCACTAGAGCCCTAATGTAACGGCGTAGGTTAAATATGCAGCCGTTGAACATTTAACAACATTAAAAACGTACATCGTCTTTTCCGATTAACGCGTTTAATTATTTAAAGCTGACGCATGGTCGTGAACGAGCGTCTAAATTTACTGACGCCTTTTTAATTCAGTAATCATTCAGCATTATTAATTCATGGATGAACGTGGCTTCGTTAACATTTTGATGCTATCTTCAGGCGCTGCGCAAAATACGATGACGTTATAAAATCACAGGGATTTGACACATGCCGGACGTTTTTGACTCGTAAGTCTCTATTCCTCTTCGTCACTGTGGTTCCGTATCATCACCGTATCGAGCAGTGAGACCGACCACCTGTGTGTGACTATTATTCTCCTAACAGGCTCTCAGAATCTATCACACTTAACATCTTTCAAGGGTTTTTGTCTTGTAGTCGGGTGATGTCTTATCGAAGCACACTAAGCATCGCGTTTATCGATGTTATTCTCCAACATAACACACTAAACTCGTCGTCAACAGCGTCGAGCTGTCGAATTTTTCGTACTAAATGACAGCTAGTTTTGCCACTTTGCTGCTGTGTCCAAATTGCGCGATGTGCCACGTTAGAAAACAGTATGGTAAGCAAGGCGTTAACAAGACGACAAAGCTCTATGACGCTAAAAGTGTTCGAGCTCTTAAGCTAAGCGTCCACTTGTCGGTATCGTACGCATCGGACGTATCGCAAGCAACGGATTGTAGTATTCTATGTATAGAAACTCATACAAGTGAGTCCACCTGTCCGCATCGTACGCATCGCATTTCGCCATACATCTGATTGAATCCGATGCGTCCGATGCGTGCGATGCGGAACTGTGGACGTTTAGCTTTAAACGACATTGTCATTGTTACTGCATCATATCATTTTATTAACGTAATTATATCTCCCACAAAGATTTCAACAATATCCGATAATCTTTACCAAATTACCAATCGGACAAAATACTGAGCTTTAGTAGAGGTCACCAAATCTCTCCGTTCGTATTACTATTGCATAATTCGTGACAGTGATAGTCTCAATTATTTTGTTATATCAATGACACTAAATAAGGCAAGCTATCCGCCTATTTTATTAAAACTCGTTTTCACAAATCTCGACAATTTATTCTCTGAAATTAGTTTGCAGCAAAACAATCCGAAGACGGAGCGAGCAATCTCTCGCAAAACTAGTCAGACGACAATCTCAGTTTAGCTTTTAAGCTATACAAAAGGACAATTTAATCGGATCCAAGAAACTTCGTCAGCAATGTTGTAGACAGTAAAAGTTTATTTGAAGTCGCGAGGTGACGCGAGAATGTCCCTCGGATCCTTATGGGATGGGTCGCCATTGACGTATGCAGGCTTCCCTGTAATTCAGCGCGGCATTTCGCTGTCTCCGTGAAAAATGAGGCGAGCGGGCAAAATATACAGCCTTGTAACGAGCAGGTGGTTCTTTTGAGGCTATTATTGAATAGGATTTTTTCATTTTGTCAACTTCGTTAGATACTGGTGTGCTACAAAAAATAATGGACTGTAAATTTGCAAAAAAGTTCCGGATACACATTGCTACTGACCATACAGTTAAGTATAATGAAACCACTTACAATATCAAATAACTAAAACAGATATTACTTCGCTGACATTGATGATTTGAAGAAGATATTTTGTGTCGTTTCAAGCTTGCTAAATGGCAGACCATGTGAAGTTTCGTTGCACTAAGAGTCGTGAAATAAAGAAGTATTCAAAATGCATAAATTCGTAATCTTCCTTTTATTTCTGACAGTATGATGTTTAGCAAAAAAATATTCCTATAGTGAAACCTTACGATCGATATGATAAAGCTACTTACAATCACCTTATCATATAAAACTCTTTGAATGTAGTTTTTCTTATTAAAATAATGTCTTCTTTTGAAAAATGTTCTATCTACAATATTCAACGTGCTTCCCCTCCATGTATCATGGCCGTAGGTCGCCCTGTATACTTGAAAAAACCAACGCATTAGCCAAAAAGCGACAGGGGTGGGAACACTTCCATCCGATTCCGTCGCATGTAGACGCCAACATACAAAAGTCATATCCGCATTTAATTCCTTGTGGACATACGCCCTTTATAACCGGGGCAGAGTTAACCATTATGTAAATGTACCTGGCCATTACTCTACTCTGCAGACGCGTGATACAGGAATTCATGAGCTCCGGGCCAACTTGTGCTGAGATTTTATTAAACAACCGTGACTAGTCATTTCTAAGCAAGTTTCTTTCTTGGCAATGATGGTCTTTCCGAAGCGCTGGTAGACTTGAAAGTGACGCGTAAGGCTCAATTCACACCAGAAGAGCAGCGCAGCGCGGCGTAGCGCAGCGACCCGCTCCGTGGAGAATACGCGAGGATTCCTGCGACTGCTCGAGAAGCCGCTGGAATGCGTAGGAAGTCGCTGGAATTTACATAATTACTAGCTTTTGCCCGCGGCTCCGCTCGCGTTAATTTCGGGGTAGCACAGAAGAGATAGCTCATCCCATATACCAATTTATAGCTTTCTACATATAAAATTGCGGTATTCTCCACAAACTTCCACCTCTCACTTTAGTGAAATGGGGAGTTTTGAAGAGACAAAAAGTAGCCTATGTCACTCTCCATCCCTTCAACTATCTCCATCCAAAAATCACGTCACTACGTCGCTTCGTTTAGCCGTGAAAGACTGATAAACAAACAAAGTAAACAAACACACTTTCCCATTTATAATATTAGTATGGATTTTAATTTATATCCCGTGTGGTGCCGGGTTAGAATAGCACCTCCCCCTTTCTTCCCGTGGGTGTCGTAAGAGTCGGCTCTGGGAAAGGGTTAGTGTATTGTGGGCGATGGGCTAGCAATCTGTCACTGCAGTATCACGTTTGATCATCTGGTTGCTCTGAAATCGCTAAACGTGGCACTGGATTTTTGAATTCATGTGCTCTGCCTACCCCTCTCGGGAATACAGGCGGAGGATATGTATGTATGTGTATTTTAATTTTGCGCGCTATTCGAGGGCGTTTTAGTAAATAGTAAAAAGACAATTAATCTTCTTTGACGAATCAAAGCTGAAGAGTTTGTTTGTTTGTTTGAACGCGCTAATCTCAGGAACTATCGGTTCGAACTGAAAAATTATTTGTGTGTTGGTTAGACCATTTATTGAGGAAGGCTTTAGACTATATAACATCACGCAGCGACTAATAGGAGCGAAGAAAATATTGGAAAATGTGGAAAAAACGGGGGGGAATAGCATGGGAATAGTCACTCATCCACGCGGACGGAGTCGCGGGCACAGCTAGTTATTCATAAACCAACAATGTATCAAAACATCTAAACATCCAAATAGGTTTTATGTGGCCAAGTGGCTAGCTGGCTGGTGATAATATGCCGTAAATAATGTCAAAATTTGTCAGTTCAGTATAAGTTTTGACAGCCGCGTATCTTAGGGAATAAGGGTTAATTTATTAACGAAATGTAAGTAACTTTCGCCGTAACGACATTAGTGCTGAATAATATAAAGTACCTATTTTACTCGCAAAAAAGCGGGAGACGTATGAAAATCAGCGGCGCTTCCGTCGTTCTTGAGCTAAATAGAGAAGGTTTTAATAAAAACGCGTAAGATGTATGAAATATTGCGGCGCTTACTGTTTTTTGGAGTTGAAAAATTTGTATGGGAGAACGATTTTTTAGTTTTTTAGTATGTTACACTATTTTTTTCCACACTTTCTCATCTTACAAACCTTCCCTGAACTTCAACGAACATTTTAAAAAAAGAATTGGCCAAATCGGTTCGTGCGTTCTGGAGGTATTTCGTCAGGAAGGAAAACACGACTTATTTTTATATAGTAGATTGACATATTGACATATGTATTGACAGCGGCCGTCGCGACTACTCGAGCATCCTCGGGCATTCCCGCGACAGCTCGCGCAGTCGCACGGCTTTGTTTATGGAATGCGCTGGAATTCCCGCGGATCCGCGGGCATCCGCGCGCATCGTTAGAGTTTCTCATGCGATAATAAGTCTTATTGTAATGAAAATAAAGTTGAAATTCTCATGACACTGAAACTGCGCTCCGCTACGCCGCGCTGCGCTGCTCTTCTGGTGTGAATTGAGCCTAAAGGTGCTCTTAGGAACCTATTTGCATAAATAAAGTTTTAAATGTTGAATTTGGAATTTAGGAAATGCAGAATGACTCCGTTCAGTTTGGCTTGCTGACATACTTCCTTTATTATTATTACCCAGGGTATTCTTCTGTCGAACTTCTTGCCTGTCCATCTGAGATGTGCTGAAACTGAAAGTCAAAGAGCAGAAAGTCACTTCTAGCGACTAAGTCACTAAATTGGCAACATTAACACAGAAACTTGGGTTACCAGTAGCATGACGACCGGCACGCTGCATCTCTCTTGATCAGTTTAGCAACTAGTTGGTGACTAATCGCTTCATGTGTGAACTTCAACATGAAATATACATTATACGGGCGGTGACCCTCAGGCAACTCTTTACTAATTTCAATTTGTAACTAGTTTTTTTTAATAGCTCCATGTACGGACGGCCTTATCGTCTCGACATTAGGGTCGTGTGTACCTACATATTTTAGCACCTTAACCGTCTCGATATCTTTGTTCCTGACTGTACGAATAAAAGTACCAACAGGTTTCATTTGAACACAATGTTAGCAAAGTGCAGCATTAAAGGTAGACAAAAAAGGCTCTATGAGGCCAGTTTTATCGTGAAACATTAAATTGTTGCATTGGTCTGGTCCTGCTAGTGCTATGGGTGCAATGAGAGAAGCGAAGCGGATTACATATAGGCAAAATGACTCTAAAAACTAACCATGTTAGATACGCACTTGGGCATTTAATCTACAAACGCATTGGCAGTGAAAGCGGGGCAGTATCGGTTGTAATGTTAGAAGTTATACGAAAGAGGACTTCATAAAGCAACGGCCGGGAAAAAAGCGCCACTCCGTTTCCGCTGTCAGTGCGTTTGAAACTTAGGGATTCCGTGCCATTATCATTGCCACATTAGTCGTTATCGGGCAAAAAAGTGCTATCACGGATAACGGAATAGAAGACAAATTTAACTTTGTCATCATCCCCTTGTTTGTCCCAATACATCGACATAGGACACCAACAGCAAAAATAAGTTAGTAATCGCAGGTTTTTGTAATTGCAACTATTTGGTACAACACAATCTTTCTTAGTTCAACAAATTTCTAATTATTTCATAAAAGTGCTACTCAATACCCGCACAACTGTATTGTCTGTGTTTTTTCCAACTACGCTTAATTGTAGGCACTTTACATTAACTTTTAAATGGCATTAAACTTCTTAAAATAGATGGAAATTATAACCATCGTGTTGATCTCATCAAATTAATACTTAATTAAGTTTCAAACAAGATACACTTAATTTGGTAAACCAACTCGATGCAAATTACTCCAAACAAGGTCTAATGGCGTATCTATAAATAGACCACGTAAATTTAGACCTAGATACGCGACACTAATTTCAATAATCCAGTAACTACACTAATTAGCAACTACGCGACGGAACCCAATTTAAACTCCGGGCTTTGACAGTTCGGGAAGGTTCGTAATCGTTCGGGTCTTTCCGTGCCGTCGTTTAGCGTAAACAGCGAGTGGTAAACGACCGATTTGAATGATTTTGTTTGAAGTCGAATGATTTTTCGGGTCGAGTAACCGCGCGTTCGGAGTCCTAACTGTATTCTATGGAGCGAAGGCAATAATATTTGTTTTATTCGGTACATAAATAGGGATCGTTGAGATAAAATTTAATATACATACATACATAGAACTTAATACACGATTTAACAGAGGTCGCTGGAAAGCGCTGGATGCAGGTCGCTTCCAATAGGCACTCATGGAAGTCTAAAGGGGAGGCCTATATTCGGCAGTGGACGTCTTATGGCTGATAGAATCACGCCCATATTCCCAAATGGAGTGGGCAGGGCACACGAATCGTGACATAGAAATAACCATGGTTATGACTATTTCAAGCTTCGCAGCCACTTCTAGCATAATTAAAGGTTTAAAACGGATAGAAGAGGTATAATGGTGAAACGTTGCTAGCCTGTCGCCTAAAGCATACTGACAGCCGGATAGCCCAGCGGTTAGGGAACCTGACTGTAAAGCTCAAGGTCCCGCCCGGGTTCGATCCCCGGTCGAGGCAGATGTTTGTATGATGAATACGAATGTTTGCTTTCGAGTCTTGGAAGTTTATCTATGTATGAGTAAGTTTATCCGTTGTCTAGTACCCATAACACAGGCATTAAATTGCCTACTTTGGGACTAGGTGATTGGTGTAAAAATTGTCCAATGATATTTACTTATTTATTTAAATAATTCCTATGTCGAATTTACGACATCCACAGAAGAAATGGAGGTGTTAGTCTAAATGGACTCCACACAAGAAAACTGGACAAAACACAGGCGTTAAAATTATATGATCAGATATCAGATTTTGTGAGGGAAGATGAAAAGGCACACAATGAAAAATAAAAGACTGACATTGTGTGTCGATTTCATAATACTTACTAGGTACAACGTCGTGCATTGAAATCCTTTTATTTTAAGATTTGAATCTGAACCGTCGAATCGTCATTTGTATGTAAACAAGGTATCGTCGCAAATGATGATAATTACCGCTTGTATTGAAAACATTATAATAAACAGTAATAAGTGTTATTACATTAACGATTTAAAGTTTTACCTTTGAATTTTAGAGAAAATTTAAAACTTTAGCCCTTGAATTTCTAATCTTAAAATAAAACAGAGTATAGGACAATTACCCCACCCACACTAGTGGCACTGAATTTTTATATCAAAAGTACAAAGTGAAATGAAACGTGTAAGAAACCTTTTGAGACAAAAATAACTTTTCTAAGAGTCGATTCAACCAAACAAGAAAATAATTTTATGCTCGGAAAGTCACTGTTTGCATTTTTCATGTGAAAAATTATTTTTGTCGCGAGTAAAGCGCGACTTTTTTGAAAAGATCCCAAGAATAGTAATAATTAACGAATTTAATTAATGAATCGTATGTTTGTACTGTTAATATTTTTCTATGACACCTTTATTATATTCTCAGAACAATTATTCTGAGGTTCTATTACACTTTGACAGCATAGAGTTGTAAATCAAGATCATGATTAGTAGAGAATAATAGTAATTAGTTGTCTCTTGATAGATTGATTCATTTGTTCCCAATTTCTACTTGCGTATAGGTGAAAAACTTAGGTACATCACCTGTTCCTGTTGTATGTGTGAGTAACGTGTACGAATAGACATGCAACTTTTAAAATTTGGTAAATATGTCGTATGGTTTGCATGCTCATAATTTGCTTATCTTTCAAGTTTGATTACTCCTGTCCACTTATGATTGACATGACTGTCACGGTACGATATAAATAGTAGTTCTCAATGTAAAGTAATTATTTTCGTATTTTTTGCGTAGTTCATTGCAAACTGTACACAACTACAGACAAAAGGTGACTTACTTAAGTTTTTTACCTATACCATTCTTACAAAATATATCCATAAAACATAACGCTTGTATTACTACAAATGGGGTAGGCAGAGCACACGAAACGCTACTTAGACAAAACCATGACTATTTTTAGGATTTACGTAAGATGAAAATATGATACTGTAATTTTTACTAAAATTCTGACTAAATTCTCATATGACAATAAAAAATATTAGCAATAATAATTTAATCAATGACATTCTTTAATGCTTTGTTATAGGTACTACTAGTTATTGATTTTGCATGAGTTTGTGAACATTGAAACTATTGTGTGCCCTGTCAGGGTATCATGTGTTGTCCTGAAATTTACTGTAACATCTTTTAATATGTGAACATGATATAACAATGAATAAATGAAATGAAATGAAATGAAATGAAATGAAAAGAGATTTCCGTATGGTGCCGAATTTAGAAAAACACTAGTCCATTTCTTCCGTGGATGTCCTACGAGGCGAGTAAGTAAATTGGTTAGTACATTTAAAGCGATAAGCTAGCATCTTGACACTATTACATCTACCACCTTAAACCCTAAAAAATACGTACCAGAAGTGGCCACGATACGTGGAATAGTAATCGCTTTGTCTATGTAGTGTTTGGTATGCTCTGCCTATACCATTTAGGAATACAGGCGCGATTTATGTAAAAAAAGTATAATAGAGACAGGTTGCTAGCCTGTCTCCTAGAACAAAATCATAACCTATTTCCCTTAGTTCCTACGACGCGTAAAATGATGCGTAAAATTAATCAAAACTTTATCTCTACTTGCAGGTAAAACGTTGACTTAGAAAATCTCATCTCACTCAGCGTAAAGCGGTAAGTTTATTCCAAAAGTATACTAAAGCTATTATACTTTGTGTTGTGTTCCTACTTGTAATGTTAGCACGGAACATATACACGAGGAGATGTCGATGTCTAGTTTACAAAAAAAAAAGTTTTTTAAACTTGTCCACCGTTTTTCGTTCTACATATTTGAATTAAAATTGGTTTTCATACGCAATCATGGGCGCTTTCGATACAAAAGGAAAAATTCCCAATTGTCCTTCAAATTTTATGAAACAAAAGTGTACGAAATAAAGTCACGGTACAGAATTTATTTGTGTTTTTTTTTATCGATATCAGTCGTTTCACTCCGAGTTAAAAATAATAAAAAAACAGAATTGTACGTTTCTTTTATTTTGTCTTTATAATAAGTTTATGCGAATGTATCTACAATTCTTGACAAGAACGAAGGTATGCTTCTTTCGAGAAAACGTTTATAAAATGCAGTGTTAAGCCTTTAAGACTGCTCCCATCTGTCTCCTCTAAGGTTGCGAAACATAATGTACGCGAGGCTCTCAAGGGAGACTCTTGTAACTTTCTTGTGTTATTTAACTTACATTCGTTGCCCTATTTTGCTGTTATATAACCTTTAGTGCTTCTTTGAGTGCTAGTAAATCGAATAAACATCGAGTATTATCATGTTAACGATTGACGTTTAGTAAAATTTATAGTTTACTTTCCTGTGTGCTGTCGGTATCGAATATCACCTCTTTTTAGGGTTCCGTAGCCAAATGGCAAAAAAACGGAACCCTTATAGATTCGTCATGTCTGTCCGTCTGTCCGTCTGTCCGTCCGTCCGTCTGTCCGTATGTCACAGCCACTTTTTTCAGAAACTATGAGAACTATACTAATAAAACTTGGTGAGTAGATGTGTTCTGTAAACCGCATTAAGATTATGACACAAAATTAAAAAAAAGCAATAATTTTTTAGGGTTCCCCATACATGGAACTGAAACTCAATTTTTTTTTTTTCATCCAACCCATACGTGTGGGGTATCTATGGATAGCTCTTTGAAAATGATATTGAGGTTTCTAGCATCATACTTTTCTAAAGTGAATAGTTTGCGCGACAGATGCTTCCAAAGTTGAAAAAGTTGTGTCCCCCCCCCTCTAACTTCTAAAATAAAAGAGTGATAAATCTAAAAAAATTGTAATCTGTTTGTACGGAACCCTCAGTGCGGGAGTCCGACTCGCACTTGGCCGGTTTTTTGTGGATGTCGTAAGAGGCGACCAAGGACATTAGGTTTTTAGGCGACAGGCTAGCAATCTGTCACTATTATGCCTCTTCCATCCGTTTTCAAACCTAAAAAAAATACGCTAGAAGTGGCTGGAAAGCGTGAAATAGCCTAGCATATAATCATGGTTTCGTTTGTCACGTTTCGTCGTGCCTACCCCCTTTGGGAACATAGGCGTCCTTAGTCATCTCTTACGACATCCACGGAAGAATTGGAGAGGTATTATTCTAGACCCGACACCACACGGGCACTACTAGACAAACGTACAGACTTTGATATCTTAGTAATATGGTCCCGTTTTTAGGGTTCCGTACCCAAAGGGTAAAAACGGGACCCTATTACTGAGACTTCGCTGTCTGTCTGTCCGTCTGTCACCAGGTTGTATCTCACGAACCGTAAGAGCTAGAGAGTTGAAATTTTCACAGATGATGTATTTCTGTTGCCGCTATAACAACAAATACAAAAATTAAAATAATAATAATAATTAAGGGGGGCTCCCATAGAAAAAACGTGTTTTTTTTGCTGTTTTGGGTCTACTTAAATAACTGTAACAGCTAAATACTTGAGGTGTTTACAGAATATTTAATTAAATATCTACTTTAAAAATAAATCATTAAATTAAAATAAAATTAGTATTTAAGGGGGGCTCCCATACAAAAATTCAGATTTTTTGCAGTTTTTGGTACGGAACCCTGCGTGTGCGAGTCTGACTCGCACTTGGCCGGTTTTACACTTTGTGTACCCGTATTAAGCGATATTCTTCAGAGATTTTATCATAAAGTAGAAGCTAGTTCAGTTCAGCGATACGTTGCTTTTCTTTTACGTCGTGTAGACGCATAATCTAATGCGGTTTGAGATGCATTTTCTTAGCTGCAGCAGGAATAGAGGTCGTGGAACTTGCCTAGAATATTGAATCAGTTCAACACGATGACGCAAGGTTTTATTCATCACCACGCCTGTGTTCCCATGAGGGTAGGCAGAGCACATGAATTCAAAAATCCAGTGCCACGTTTAGCAAATTCAGGGTAACCAGATGGTTAAACATGATATTGCGGTGACAAGTTGCTACCTCATCGCCCACAATCACTAACCCTTTCCCAGAGTCGACTCCTACGACACCTATGGGAAGAAAGGGGTAGGTGCTATTCTAACCCGGCACCACATAGGAAAGGAACTCGTTAAAAATAAAAATCTCATTGCCTATGCTTACGGACAAGGAGCAAAACTATCTACCGATGACTTAATTTTGACGCAGTCTCACATAGAACGTTTTTTGGGGTTCCGTACCCAAAGGGTGAAAACGGGACCATATTACTGAGACTTCGCTGTCCGACCGTCCGTCCGTCTGTGTCACCAGGCTGCACAGTATTACCCACGGATCAGAATAAAGAAGGTTGGATAGGCAAAAGTCACACTTTTGTTTGAAAACCAGCGTCGCCACCTGTCTCCCACCAAAGAACTCCACTACATCAACAATAATAATAGATACACAATTACGCACACTAATACACGTAGAATAAAGAGCTGCAATTGGTTCGCACACTGCGTCGAAAGTGCGTACGTACGAGACAACTACCCGCACAAGATTCACTACAAACTCAAGTCCGGCGAGGCCGCGATCGAGTTGAAGAAGCGTGTTTATTTTGATTGCTTAGTTATCCATTGCGCGTCAAATGTATCTTCACCCGAAATATTTGCGTACTTCAACAGCAATGTACATTTTCTGTGTCTCTTGGCGTAATTGTTGTTTCTACTTAGAATTTCATAATTAAAAATAGTTTTTTCGAAAAATATACTATAAAACGAAGGTTCTATGTTTATCGGTGAATATAAATTACTCCTTGCTTGGTACTTGACGCCTGACTCTTTAACCTACTCGTAACAATCGTACAATGCGGCATTTTCAAAGGATTTTAGCGCAGTTCCGCACGGCGATGCAAACATCATGCCACTAAACAAGTATGAACGCGTGGTTCTTAAAGTATGACTCTCTGATCATACCTGTGGTGCGCCTGCCGTGCGCATATTGCCAATCCAACCTACTTTATCTAATCCGTGGTATTACCAAACAAAGAATGTTCCACGGTGTACATGCGTAATACACCAGTTTTGTGGCGCGGGAAACTTCGATCTACCAATGATAAAAGAGATTTTTTCGCGCGCTGAACACTTGCGTTGGATTGGTTATTGATTGATGTCTCAGACAGATGACTCATGACTCATGACAGACATGTATGTATGTTCCTTTAGCATACTTAATACCGGATAACTAGTAGACAGCGCATAGGGTATATAGCACGCAATAATTACCTACAGCCCCATGTATCACCGGGTAACAGAAAGGTCGGAGGCCAATACAACCCCGCTTCCAATCCCCGGGAAGGGTCAAAGCGATGTCGTGGTTAATTTATTAACCCTGCTTACAGCGGGGTATTATTTCAGCTCTCCCAAACTTCTTTGTTTTTAATTGGCTGAGAATTTTTAATTTACTAAATGCGGTGATAACACTCTACCGTAGCTGTCGCTTGCGGTCCCATTCCCATTCCCAAAAAAAACTTCTTGACAGAATTATCGTATCTCGTCGGATAGCCGAGTTATTGTCAAAAAACCAATCTTAACCTTTTTTTCAAGATGGCGGAAAACCCACATAGGAAATCTTGGTCGACAATTTCAAGTTAAGCTTTTATGGGCATTCTCTACGTCATATCAAAAATTCAGCTTTCTCGGTTCATTTGCATTTCAAAATGTGTATAATTCCTGTACTACTAGTAGGTACTGCAGCGCTATTGTCTAACGCACCAAAAATCTAAATCGCGTTTAATTCGACAGTTTTAATGTCAGTTCGCTTCTAAATGTATAAATTGGGAATATAGTAGTCATTGTATGTATGTAGGATGGATATCTTACGGAAGCAAGGAAGTACGAATGCGAGTGATTGAATAGGACGATTGAGTGTACGAAAAGGAGAGAATGAATGAAAGCTGGGAGAAAGATGGTTGACGTGAAGACGTAAAGACGTTTAGCTAGGATAGAAGATGTTTTTATAATTTGTATTGATTTTTGGTTAAATAAGACGTGATTGACCAGAAGACGAGTTTTATTTCAAGTTCCGCGCTACTTGTATGTATGTATCTCTGCAAAGCGTCACCTATAGCTCGCTTCGGAGCAAAAGCTCAGTCTTTTAGACGACATTTCTTATTTATGACAGCTAGCTGGCCCACTTTGCAAATGGACGTTCAAATGAACGCGGATAGAAAACGTTTCCATACAACTACATACAGTTGACTACGAAAAATATGAACACGATCTTATATTGGACGGTAAAAACGTACGTATCTGGTTACCCTGAAATTGCTAAACGTGGCACTGGATTTTCAAATTCATGTGCTCTGCCTACCCCTCTTGGGAATACAGGCGTGAGAATATGTATGTATGTATGTATGTAAAAACGTACATGTCTACTTAACTTAGCTTAAATTAAGTGGGTAAGTAGTTAATTAAATATTGAATAATAGCTCCTTATCTCAGTGGTTAGAGAATTTACCTATAGCTTAGGATTCGGGATTTGATTCCCGATCGGAATACGATTGTTAACTCTCGACTTTTTGGAGTTTATCATGTTTATTCATTGAGTAGAACAAAGTGAAAAATCGATTATTCAAGATAAAACAAGAGTTAGAAATTGCAAACTAATGTTTCGCCAGAAAATTGTTTACGTACCTAACTAGATTAATTAAGGTGTCAAAACATCCTTACTAATATTATAAGTCAGAAAGTGAGTTTGTTTGTTTGTTTGTTTGTTTGTTCCGCTTTCACGCCGTAACTTCTGAGCCGATTGCTTTGAAATTTTGCAGACATAAAGATAGAAGTCCGGATTAAATAATAGGATACTTTTTATCCCGGAAAAAATTGATGTTCCCGAGGGAAAACAAAAACATAGTTTGCTTGATAGATCGATATCAATCGGTGATAGATCGATATCGATCGATAGATGATAGATCGATGGCGCTGTGTGTCGTTGACAATTTCTTCATAATAATATTGTTTACAATAAATCTATTGCTTTTGTAGAAAATCTCGCCCGTCAATTTAACAATTAAAAACCATCGACACTCAAACGCCCTACTAAACAATGTCTTATTTAGGGTAGTTTTATCACACTGAGTAGAGACATTTTTCTCCCACTAACAGAAGAAGCGCCGTAATTCCTTGTTACGCAACGCCTCCCATTTCCCGAGTGTCAGCCCAAGATAATTTGGGCGGTAATAATCCATGTCCTCAATAATTAATGATTATCCTTTATTTATTACTTCCTTCATTGTTTTGTTTAATTACACTTTCACGAGCTCGTAAAATCAAAGCAGGAGCGTCGTTACGAATTGATTTGTTTTGCATTTGGATTCTGTTTAGGTTGGCACGCGAATGCTACTCGGTACAACGCTCGGGAAGTAGATATCCTAAGATTGTCTGATTTAAATCTATACTAATATTATAAACCTAAAGAGTTTGTTTGTTTGAACGCGCTAATCTCAGGAACTACAGGTTCGAATTGAAAATTTATCGAGGCCATATCGATGACCATTTATCGAGGAAGGCTTTAGGCTATATAACATTACGGTGCAACCAATAGGAGCGAAAAACTGCAAAATGTGGGAAAAAACGGCGGAAAAATCCTAGTCACGCGAACGGAGTCGCGGGCACAGCTAGTTTAGAATATATCGTGGGATTTATGAATAGAAATCTAGGAAGTAACTATGAATTTGCAAAAGGACGTAAATTCTGGAGGAGCTCTAGTTCGAGTTAATGTCTCTTACAGCTAAGGTAAATTTAAATACTTTTAAATGCATGCATGCATTTTCATATGGGGGAGGCAGAGTACAAGAAACGATTTATACACAAAACAATGATTCAAAAATTCAAATTTCATTAAAAGAAATAATATGTATTTATACGAACATTAAGCACTCAGTTTTGATACCAATTTAAGCCTTTTTGACTTCCAGAGGTTAGAGAATTCAAGACACTTAAAATGTTTTTGTTGATATTTTATTCAATCAGGCGTAGCTTCGCGAAATTCCTTAAAAATTACCGAAAAAATCTGCACACTCAAAAAATTTGAATTTCAAAAATACAGTCTGAATTTCACAACGTCTTCCAAACATTTCACATTTGTTCCCCGATTATTAACTTAATACTTATAGCGTTACAATTTCCTAATCTTCGAATCTACGTCAGTGACTTCTGGAACGTTCAATGTTACGCCAAACAAAATGGAAAGCTACGCCAATTACAAAAGTTTCAATTGGTCCCTTCCTAGTCACGCTTTCCGAGGGAGCCTCGATTAAAACGTCAAAACAAATTCATGTGGCATGCCCGTCGGAAATGCACGACACAGTTGAAAAACAAAATCTTTATTTATTTTGTTACTTTATTAATTCCGGGCAAATCACTGACACCTTTGTTTGTACCCTTTATTTTGTTACAGGTAAAAGCCGCTAAGTCTCATTATATCTGAGACTAGGTTTCCGCCCGCGACTTCGTTCGCGTAAATTTCGGATTTTGGGGTCGTAGGTTTCAGAGCCTATTCATTACAAAGAAACAAAGTTTTTTCCTCTTCATAATATTAGTGTAGATGTAGATATCTAAACCCAAATATTTTACCGAATCCTCTTTTTTTCAAAATAAAATTTAGCCTATGTTACTCGTGGATAATGTGGCTTTCGAATGGTGCAAGGATTTTTAAAAACGGTCCAGTAGTTACTGAGCCTATTCATTACAACCAAACAAACAAACAAACAAAGTTTTCCTCTTTATACTATTAGTGTAGATAATACGTGTAACTACGATTATTATCTTGACTCATCTTAAAATATGAGGATAAATCGCGTTTTAAATCGAGTTTCGCTCCACGTGTTTCGGGCTCTTCATCTAGGAGCCTCGACGGCTGCTGCTGCCAAACGGCCACTCGCGTCTATTCGCGCGACTGCTCGTGCTTGACGAAAATACGACATTGCCGTGTGGTGTCGGGTTTAGAATAAAATCTCTCCGTTTTTTCCGTGAATGGCATACCGGGCGAATAAGGATATAATTTAAGGTATATTTTATACTACCTCTTCCATCTGTTTTCAAACCTAAAATTAAGCTAGAAGTGGCAGCGAAGCATGAAATAGTCATAATCGTGGTTTTGTCTATGTCACGTTTCGAGAGCTCTGCTTACCTCTTTTGGGAACGTAGGCGCGAGTAGTTATGTGTGTGTGTATATTTTAAGTGACAGGCTAGCAGTCACTAGAGTACCTCTGTACTTAGAAATGGCTACGAAACGTGAAATAGTAATGGATTTGTCTATTTAGAGCTTCGTGGGCTATGCCTATCCCATTAAGGGGTTCAGACGTGACGTATGTGTGTATATTATGTGTGTGTTATAGTTTATAGTATGATCTAATACGAGTTCAAAGCAAAACAAAGAGTAACTTCTTCAGCCAGATTTTCTAAAACATAATTTCTTTTGTGGTAATGTAATGTGGAAAAAACAATTACTCGTAAAATACCCGTATACTCGTGTATACACGTGTGGTGTCGGATTTAGAATAACACCTCTCCATTTCTTCCATAGATGTCGTAAGAGGCGGCTATGGAAATAGGTTAAGGTATGTTTTAAGCGACGGACTAGCAACCTGTCACTATAATAACTGCCAACTCAAAAGTTAAAAAAATGCTAGAAGTGGCCACGAAGCGTGAAATAGTCGTGGTTTTGTCTATGGTGCATTTCGTGTGCTTTGCAACCCCATTTGGGAATACAGGCGTGATGTATGTACTGTAATGTGGTATCAATAAAATATATACAGTTCATTGTTTTAGTATTAACTTAGAAACCTTTTCTTGCTTTTTATTGTGTGACAGTGTTAGTCAATATAACTCTTAATGAAACGCAAGCATCAAATAAACCACCTGAATCAAATAAAACTACAAAAATTATAAAAAAAAAATATATATTAAAAACTTTTTTTCGGAAAACATAATGAAGACATACAATGTAAAGTACATAACTACTTAATTTAAACCTCTGCCTACCCCTTTTGGGAATATAGGCGTGATGTTTGTATGTAAAAACAATTAACTTGATTTAGTACATTTTACCTGTTAAATCATCCTCCTAATGCGAGGTTAATCTGCATACAGCTTACGTCCATATATTCAATTTTGTTGGCTTCCGATTCGGTTTCGAAACACGCATTACTCATCTTCGACGGACTGCATTATCATTAACGCAATAAATCATTTAGTTCGTTATCATTTAGTTGTCATTTATCATTTAGTTAGATCGCTATATCGCCTCGACAAGGGAAGAATAATGAAAAGATATGACGGAGTACAGCATTTAATATCGTATTAAACTTTATACGAAATGGTTTTATTATAGTCATAATAATGGTTTTGTCTATGTCATGTTTCGTGTGCTCTGCCTACCCCATTTGGGAACAGAGGCGTGATTGTATGTATGTACGGAACGTGAAATAACTAGTCCTGGTTTTGTTTATGTAACTTTTTAAGTGCTCTATCTATCCAATTCGGCTACGCGTGGATATAAATATTTTTTTCAAACGCAATACTACAATATCTGTTTATACTCCCCAATTTATTCATCGTTTTATTCGTTTGTGACCGTCGGTTTTAGGCCGGCCACATACATTCGGAATTTTTCCGTTCGGAATCCCGAATCGGACTTTCCGAACGCAGTCAATCCATACAAAATCAATGGACCGCCACACACATTCGGAAAAATTCCGTTCGGAATTCCGAACGGAAAGCTTACGAATGTGTGTGGCGGTCCATAGATTTTGTATGGATCGACTGCGTTCGATTTTCCGATTCGGGATTCCGAACGGAAAAATTCCGTATGTATGTGGCCGGCCTTAGAATAACACCACTCTATTTCTTCCGCGGGTGTCGTAAGAGGCGACTTAGGAAATACGTTTAGGTATACTTTAGGCTACAAACCCGTAAGTTCAAAATTTCATACCTTAATAACATTATTTTTGTAGGTTCGAGCTACGTATTGTACTTATTTATATTCCCGAATTATTGCCAGGGGGTCAGTCCGTATGGTGTCGGGTTTAGAATAACACCTCTCCATTTCTTCCGTGGACACAGGGTAGCTACCTGTCGCTATTGTATCTGCCAACTCCAAATCTAAAAAAATGTAATAGAATTTTTGGTTGTGTCTATGCAGCGTTTCGTGTACTCTGCCTGCCCCATTTGGAAATACAGACGTGATGTTGGTAACTTTTCCATTCCTTTTCTAATCTTGCTAGGTATGAATTCTTTTTACTGTCTCATGATTTTTAACACGCCCATTCTCATGCTCATCTTCATACTCACCGTGATGTATAGGTATGTGTTTCTCCGTTAAAAAATATACGACAACACACAAGTTAATCCGACAAATGGCCGCAAAACATTTGCCTAACAGTTATTAAATAACACAACTTAGCACGAAAACAATTACTCTAATGGACGGACGGTACGAAACTGCAATTAATTTAGCTTCATCATAACCTAACAAATTTCCCGCGGTTGTTTTAATTCGACTTCCAAACAAGACATTAATCATGGCAGGTTGCCGGACCGAAAAATCCAACAATAACATTAAGGTTGCGACCACACCATGCTTAAAAAACGGTGACGGTACGGAATCGCAGAGACGCATCGTATGCGTGCCGTTTTTGACGCACGCTCCCCGCACCAATGCTTAAAAAACAGTGACGAAATAGTAGTGATAGTGACCCATTCCATGCGTTGACAGTTTTTTAAAAATGGAGTTCTGCCGTCAAAAACGATGCGGATACGATGTGTAACTGCGATTCCGTACCGTCACCGTTTTTTAAGCATTAATGTGGGGAGCGTGCGTCAAAAACGGTGCGGATACGACACGTCACTGCGATTCCGTATAAGCGTTTTTTAAGCATTGGTGTGCTCGCAACTTTAGGCTTCATTTAACATGTACGGCGGGAACCGTCGGTATTCTACCGGAAGAGAAAACGGACGATATTAATAAGGGAGTGTCAATGGGCCGGTCGGAGCCCATGCTTTAAAAACAAAGGCCCTGAATTATGCAGAACCTCTTTCCTTATTAAACCATTAAATGATATAAATGTTAGATCCCGCGAACGACAATCGAGGCCTTAAACACAGTTTCTTTGGCTGCAAAGAGGATTCGTTAATTATGAATTGATGCCTTTCTGTAATGACAGCGTCCCTATTGAATAAAATAAAATTATGTTGTATTTGTTTAAATATGTGTTGCCTGTGTGGTATCCGGATATAATTCGTATTCGTCATACAAACATCGAACATGGGAATCGAACCCAGGACCTTAAGATTTACAGTCAAGTTCTCTAACCACTGGGCTATCCGGTTTTCGTAACAATCAATTGTGACAACATTTGCAGTGGTCAGAAATTCATTGTTCCGACCATACAAGTTTCTTGCGGCGCATTCTTCTTGGCAATAATGGTCTTTCTGAAGCGCTGGTAAACTCGAAAATTGCGTGTAAAAGTGCTCTTAGGAGCCTATATTTGGGTCATTGTCAAGCCTGGCAATTTTTTTCGCCAAAAAATGAAACACGTGATTTATAAAAATCAAAGGTATATTACGACTCTTACTCTAACTTGCAACAGAACTGAGTATCATTCAGAGATCAATTATTCGAAAAAAACGATTTAAAACGAAATAACGATATTTCGGTTCCACAGAAAAGACTAATATGTCCACCGAGTGGACTAATTATGTTAATTAATAATAAATAAACAAAACAAAAAGCGGTAAACATCTTAAACAATAATAACGTTCAAGATATATTCTCATAATCATGAACAATCAGACACGTAAATACATTCAAAAAGTATATAAAAATTATTTTGTGTCTGTCTACCGAAATGACAATTCTTTTCGGTGGACAGAATATGCCTTCGTCCTCCGAAGACTAGGAAGCCTTCAAGTCTTCAAGAAGCATGTATGAAAGTGGGGGTTTGGTGGCACTTCCTGGTTTTAACGTTGACGTATCCGAACTTTCAGAATATACGTCCAAAAATTGTATACTTTTATGAACATTTTTTTCAATCAACAAACAGACTGCACTCACTAATTTTTAATGGTTGCTGCATTCTAAAGTCATCAACTTCTTTCTAAGTAAGTAAGTTTCTTTGCTTTAAACATTCTTCTGTTTTTCACTGCAATACGTTCACCCATTTCATGGTACTAAAATAATTGGAATGGAAGGCGGTATTTTGCGTGCGATGTACTTTTAAGTTTCTTTTTGTATATTGATTTTTATTCTGCATCGTCGTGCATCATTCCATTTTCCCTCCAAAGCTTATTTTGTATGTTTTTGTTAAATCTTCTACAGTTTTTTTTACTTTTACAGAATTAACGTTTAAACATTCAGTATTCAGTCACTAGTCATTTACGGATATAACAAAAAGGAATCAGAAGCTAGTTTTTAAAGTTATAATAAAAAATTAAACCAAAGTACAAGAATCAATCAAAATAATAATCATTTATCGTTTGGGTGCACAAAAAGTCCACCAAAAAGACGTCGACCGAATGGACTTTTTTCGCAATATCATTCACAACACCAGCCATTTAAAGGATTATTCAAAAGGCAAGGCATATTTACAATGTTTGATTGCTTAACTAATTGTTAAAAACGTTTGGTGGATTTATAGCGATGTACTTACAAAATACAGCAGTAACCGGAAAGACAATTCAACATTGACACCACCAAATATTCTTGTTAACACAACAATATCGTCTGCTGCGCACAAGTCACGGCAAAATGGATGCTAACAGGGATAGTACGATAGTGAATTAGTTAAATTATATGTCCCGGTCTATTCATTTGGCATTTCCCTAATTTTTCTAGAATTTAAAGTAATGTCCACCAAAAAGACAAAAAATGCTGTGACAAGATTCAATGATGCAAAAAATGTGTTTTATTTCCATCTAATTTTTTAAATCCTATTAATGTCCAATTGAAATCATATAAAGATTAGGGAAAAATGGCATTTTTGTACAATAATAAAAGAGATGTATTTTTTAAAGCCACATTCTATTAACAGGTGGAACCCGGACAGTCCACCGAAGTGGACTTTCAGTTACATTTGTGGTGATAAACAAAACAAATATTACATTTATAGAAAATACGATATAGTATAGTCTAGTACGTTTCCTGTACTTTATAGTTATGATGTAAATTAAATGCAATTATTAAAAATGTCTTATATATTACAAATGGACATGTTTTTTTAGGGTTATGACAATGACCCATTTGCATAAATAAAGTTTTGAATTTTGAATTCAAGTAGCCGGTTGGCGATATCTACGTAGGTATTTAATAGAGGTAGCCTGTTTCTACCGTAAAGAATAGGTATGTGTATTCTGCAAAAATAGAATTATAACATCACAAAGTTCTGTTTTTCATCTGAATAAACAACAACAACTTGAGTTACCGCAATTCATTTGAGCTGTGCCCTCTCGGATCGCTTTATTAACTCTATCCTATTACAACTTAACGTCCCGCCATAACAAAGTCCTAATAGTCCACCTTGATAGGCAACAAAATAGAGCTCTAAATTGAGAACTAGAGGGTTGCCTTTTAGGTATTGCGGGGTGAAATAACTTTTAGAGATCCAGTAAACTCTTAACTGAATAACACGTAGTTAAACGTATTTACGGTGATAACTCGGTGAGGGAGCAATTAGGGGTCCGGAGAAAACTACGGCCTTCACGGACAATTACCTTATGGTCCGCGGGTTACCCGATAAACGGGATGATACGCAAAGTGGATTTAGTGAACTGATACACTATGTTGTTAGAATGTTTCTGTACATGCCTGTATTCCAAAATGAGGTAGACTGAGCTTGTGAAACGTTACATAGACGTTACGGAATCGCAGTGACGCATTCCGTGCGTTGACAGTTTTTTAAGCAGCGGTGAGGAGTGCTTGCGTCAAAAACGGTGCGGATAAAACGCGTCACTCCGATTCCGTACCGTCACTGATTTTTAATCATTGGTGTGCTCGCAACTTTAGATGACGGCGGCTGGCAGACTATCTAGTGTAAACACAGACTAATATCAAAGTAGATACCGCGAGTAGGAACTCGCGGAGGAGCATTTGTATAAAAACCAAGCGTGCCATTTTTTCTTTACCTACTGTAACGTCACATGAGCGCTTCAGTGCTGGGAATTGACAGTCCGAGTAAAACCGATTCAAAGGTGACGCCGCTTTATTTAAGTTGTCCTGTCTCTAGGCAGTTAAACCTAATCTAAGTGGTACAAAACTAAATGAAATCGCTTCAAAGGAAGAGCATTGCTCTCCCTTTTGGCTCCCTTTTGACCACTTGAGTCATCTATTTCGATTTAAGTCTGTGAGTGTAAGGGGCAGCTCAGACGACAGACTTTTGTGCGATCGAGTCTGCGGAGCAATAAAATTTCTGAATGGCGCGCTGACAGTTTCCATTCAGAGTTTTTATTGCTCCGTAGACTCGATCGCACAAAAGTCTGTCGTCTGCGCTGCCCC
Organism: Adoxophyes honmai; assembly: GCA_005406045.1. Taxonomy (NCBI): domain Eukaryota; kingdom Metazoa; phylum Arthropoda; class Insecta; order Lepidoptera; family Tortricidae; genus Adoxophyes; species Adoxophyes honmai. The sequence goes on along the minus strand of BHDV01022562.1, from coordinate 9,406 downwards.
TTAAGATGACGTTCGTCCTGTCGTAGGATGACGTAGTTTGGATTAGCTAAAAACCTCAGTTGCCGCGTTACTTGATTAAGAACACAAACAATACTCGCTCCACTGCTAAGTCACCCCAGCAAAGCAAATCAATTTGTTTGGGACTCATTAGATTACTGGGCCGAACGATTGGATCCATAAAATAAACACGTACTGCAACGATCTGGAACCTTCCACGCTTGGAGGATGAACCAACTGGAGGTTTGATAGTTTAAAATAAAAAAATGACGTTTATTTAATATTATGACTGTAATGTTCTAGGTCTAGGTAGGTACGGATTTTGTCTTTTTTTTAAAGCTTCTAATTTAGTTTCACCTGTCCCGTTGTCCGTAACAAATCTTGCAGCTTAAATCTGATCCTGTGCCAGTTTCAGATAGAGCTCAAATTTTATACACTTAGGTATGTGAATCGGATGGCAATGCAATAATCTTGCAGTAGACAACTGAGCGTCAAGAAGGTAAATAAACGCGGCGATTTACACTCCGCGGCAGTTGTCATAATGTGCCGCTTGGAGGCGCTGTCTCAATTCCAATACAATTCGTCGCGATACGGAAACGAAGTGGACTCATTACACTAGACGCTCTGGTAGTCCAGACAGGACCGTCTCCGATGGAGGGAATTCTTCAACGGTTGGTCTGATCGATGTGAAATTTGGTGCACATAATCTAGGATAGATTACAATAAAGTACGGTTTGCAAGAAGTACCTACAGTTGCCAAAAAAACTTGTTTCAAAAATAACTTTTTTTTTGGGTAGGGTATTTGGACTTTCAACAATACCTATAAATAGTAACTAACTCCGCTGTGATTGTGATGTCGACAATTGCTACGGATATGCTCGTAGCCCGTAACCGTTGTAACTTCGTAGCTCGTGCTACGAACAGAAAATTATCTATCCAATCATTAAATGACATATTAAATCATAAATGAGTTACAAAAGTGCTATTTTCAATGATGTTCCAAAAAGAGGTAAGATCTTTTTGGAACATCATTGAAAATAGCACTTTTCCTACAACTTTGTCAGCTCCAATCAGGTCCCAGTAAAACTGACGATAATAAAATTTAGAGACATTCATGTATTCGCTAATGGGGTAGGCAGAACACAAGAAACGCTACATAGGCAGAACCATGACTATGCCACATTTTGTAGCCACTTCGAGTATTTTTTTTAACTTTATGTTAGGAAGTACAAAATTGACAGATAAATATCGTATAAATTGGCTTAACCTTATCATATTTCCTTGGTCGCCTCTTACGACATCTATGGAAGAGATATAAAAATGTTATTGACTCTTTACTCACGATTTAATCAATTTTTCATTTGACAAAAGTCGACAAGTGTGACCAATTACAGTAGAACCCGCTTAAGACGATTTCTCAGGGACCCTAACAAAAACGCGTCTTAAGCGAGAAAGCGTATTATGCGGGAAAGAGAAAATAAATCATATTACATGTTTTAATTTTGGTATATACCTATGTATACCCCTCATGTCAAGCCGACGATGGGACCTGTTCCTGTCAATAGAGAAGGCGTAAGCGCGGAGGCCAAAAAGCCAAGATGGCAGCCTCCGCCGAGGTCAGCCCGCACCTACAGCCAGGCCGAGCCAAGTGGTCACCACCCGCCCCCGGAAAGGAGAAGACGGAGCGAAGCTCCGACACTTCAGGAGGCGAAAGAGTGCCGACAGAGGAGCTGATCCTGTTCATTCAGGAGATCCAAGCCGGCCAGAACCCAGTGGCATTTCTTTTGGAACGGCTAGTCACTCTGCACGCCTGGAGTGAACACCCCCGGCCTTACGCCTTTTTAAACCGGGTTGCGACGTCACTGAATGGAGGACCAGAAGTCTGACGTAGCACAGAAAACTACCAACGAGGCCTGAGGGCCCACTCGGAAGCGGGAAGACCCCGCTGAAGGGGGCAAATGCTTCGAACAGCATCTCTCGAGACTGACAATACGAGCATCTCGGCTCGGGCTCCGGCGTATTAAACGGGATGACGAATCGTATTAAGCATTAAGAAATGTATGAAAATATGTCTCAAGTTGGAGGGACTGGCGTAAAGTGGCGTATTAAGCGAGAAATCGTATTAAGCGTGATCGTCTTAAACGGGTTCTACTGTAGAAAGACGAAATTTTCTCCATGTTTTGTTAAGTCGACACACACACACACACACACATCCTCACGCTTGTATTCCCAAGAGGGGTAGGCAGAGCACATGAATTCAAAAATCCAGTGCCACGTTTAGCAATTTCAGGGTAATCAGGTGGCAAAACGTGATATTGTAGTGACAGGTTGCTAGCCCATCGCCTACAATACACTAACTAACTCTTTCCCGGAGTCGCCTCTTACGACACCCTCGGGAAGAAAGGGGGAGGAGCTATTCTAACCCGGCACCACACGGGGGTTAAGTCGACCCCCACACATTTTGCCAACTCCTGTAGACGTATTACTCTAAGAGAATCTTCCACGCTCTCTGGATAGACTAATTTACGTCGAATCGTATAAATAGTCATGAAAACACTCAGACTGAAAATTGAATTCGAAATAAAGGCACTAGCCCGCGCAGACGTGTTTTGGACCAAATGTTTTACAAGTTTAAACAACTAAGCAGGTGGAAACTTCTATGTGCTTTTCTTTGTGAATTTTAAAATGTGCAGCGAGTTTGAAATATTTTATGTTTTGTTGAGAAAAATAACAGCGACTTTCGCACTCGTATGCTTATGATTAAAGACTGGATTATACAATTGCATATCTTCATTGTGCATTTACATATATAGCCTGTTTGAAGGATTATCGCATATTTATTTTGAGACACATTTGATGACGCAAATTTTCATTATTTTACGTTATTTCTGGAACGAAGATTACGTAATACTATAGAGTTGAATCGGTAAATGTGGACAGATATTTTTCGATTAGGTAAATATTATCAACTATTGATTCAAACACAAAATTTTCAGTTAACACCACGTTCACCTTTTTTTTAATCTGAAATTATGCTGAAAATAGCTGTCAAACGAGAAATAGTCATAGTTTGTCTTTGTACCGTTTCGTGTGCTTTGCCTACCCCATTTGGAAACATAGACATTATTGTATGTATGTATGTTAGTCCTTGTAACATGCTTGTTTAGGAGCTAGCCAGCCGGAGCGCAGTATATTAGAATTATGTGGCGGAGATTAATTTTGCAACCAAATTCCCGCTCCGACGGTGGCGGTATTTGATTACAGATTTAAATGTTTACAGCTTTGATGCTTTCAGTACGATTTTTGTAATATATTTTGAAGTTAAAAGCATGTGTTTTGATACTGATAATCACCGGAGATCATAAATCTTGTGGCAGTTTCGGAGCAGCATTGTCTTGTTCAAATAACTGTATCTCGTTAGAATAGCTAATTAGGATCAATAACTTAATAATTATCATTAATTTGACCATCTCCCTACATAATATTTGAAGAAATTAATTTATACGTACCACCGTGCACTGAAATTGCTATAAAATTTACAATCACTGGTGATTTTTCATTTCACTGGTGATCATAGTGCTATTATGGTTATGGTTATGCAAGTTTGTCCGTCTGTTTTGTAACTTTGTGAGTTATTTAATAAACCAGCTTAGTTATAAATGTGTAAGTAAAAAGATAAATAAGTTACTGTCGTACACATTTAATATCAACAAGGTCTAAACTTGCCTAACCATGTAGCACGATGATCACCAATGATTTTGAACATGACCCTGCCGTGAGACTCACTCTAAATGAAAAATCACCAGTGATCGTAAATTCTATAGCAATTTCGGTGCAGCAAGTCGAAATAAATTATTTTCTTTAAATATTTTCCAAGGAGACAAAGATACAGTACCTAAATTATTTATACATATTTTCCAAAACCATTATTAACTGGCGTTATCATTAGTAGACTAGAGTCCTCTGGGACGAGTTATCTATAAGACAACTTAATTTTCATTGTACCAATTTACTCTCAAATTATAATTAATGAGGTAGTTACGCATAGTAATAGCGTATGCATAATGTATTAATAATCTTAGTCTATTAAGACGCAAAGTAGTCTAGCTTAGAACAAAACAGCGTGAAATTGGAAACGATTTTATAATTCCAGTTCGTTTATAGATGTCGCAAGAGGTGAGAGAATGGTATGCTTTAGGCGACAGGCAACCGTATCAAAAATAATAATAGCTTTATTAAATCCCGCTTCATTTTTAATGTATAAAAATGTATCTCTATTTCCCTTGATCACGCGTGAAAGACTGGACCGATTTCATTTATTATTTTTATTGTGTTATTGTCAGAAGGTTCTTATGAAGGCAAAAATTAAGGAAATTGCGCGGAAAATTTGAAAACAATACTCAACCACTATAGATACATATTAAAATTATTTCTAAAATTGAATTGTAACCTTATACCTAGCGATTGACATAGCATTGATAGAATGCATGACCAATTACATTTCCCCTTTTCCCGTGTCGAAATACCAAAGATGTCGAATGACGTAATACTGTAATAATATTTAAATCAGTGTTGTACCCGTGATAAATATTTATTAACGCAGTTCCAAAAGCAAACACCCTTTTTTGAGTTACTTATCCAACAACTTTTATATAGAACCTTATATGGGCCAACTCACACCAAAAGAGCGCCGAAGCGCAGCGGAGCGGAGCGCAGTTTCAGTGTCATGAGAATTTTAACTTTATTTTCATTACTATAATACTTAGGCGCAGCGCAGACGACAGTGTTTTGTGCGATCGAGTCTGTGGAGCAATAAATTCTCTGAATGGCGCGGTGACAGTTTCCAGGAATTTATTGCTCCACAGACTCGATCGCACAAAACACTGTCGTCTGCGCTGCGCCTTATTATCGCATGAGAAACTCGAACGAGGCGCGCGGATGCCCGTGGAGCCGCGGGAATTCCGGCGAATTCCATAAACGGAGCCGTGCGCCTGCGCGAGAATTCGCGGGATGTCCCGAGAATGCTCGAGCAGTTGCGAGCGGCCGCTGGCAATTTCCAGCCCCTCGTCCCCACCCCCGCGCGCGTCTGTTGTGCGAACAGTCGAACAGTCGCGGGAATCCTCGCGCCTTCTCTACCGAGCGGGTCGTTGCGCTCCGTTGCCCTTCGCCGCTCTTTCGGTGTGAGTTGAGCCTATGAAAGTCCATATTTCCGCGGTCACATTACATTATGGCTTATGTACACAAGCGCTAATCGTGGCACATGACATCACGTTACACCCGCGCAAAAAACCGCTTGTCATTTCCGGCCATTCCTGTAGGTACACCCACCAACAAAGATATGGACACGAACAATATGCAATACATACATACATACATACATACAATCACGCCTATGTTGTCAAATGGTGTAGGCAGAGTTCACGAAACATGACATAAACCAAACCATGATTATGACTATTTCACGCTTCGCAGCCACTTCTAGGATAATTTTATGTCTGAAAACGGTGGTCTAATAGTGACAGGTTGCTAGCCTGTCGCCTAAAATAAACCTTAACTTAATTCCTTAGTCGCCTCCTACGACATCCACGGAAGAATTGGAGAGGTGTTATTCCACACGGATAACAATTTTATTGAGTGATATAATTAAGGTAGTTAATATAGTAGCAGTATAATGACGCCTACGTCATCAAGTCATTTCCCTCCCAAACGATGACGGACACTTTGTAATTTTTCAAAAGACTTTCATGACGCTATCATTAGTCAAACGTCATATCATGCCAGAAGATTCTGTTTTCCGTTTCAAAGAATATTCAATTCTATGGTGTTTATAAATTGGTTCAAAATGTAAAGCTACAAGTGTGAAGCTTGCGATATAGTGGTGTTTCGAATTCCTCATCCTAGTAGGAGTTAATAAAAGAATTATCGCGTAAAGTAAAACATTTTACCATTAAGGGTGAAGTTACATTTATCAGCATCGAATCGCATTTAGCTGGATGATTTTAAACTCACTATACGCATCGCATGCGTTCAGCTGCTATAGCATATTTTTATCTGCTTAAGTATCCTATCGCGTACTTTTATATGCTGCCGCATGCTATCTGCAATCACGACGCCGCAAATGAAATGTTAATTTAAAATTTTCCTCGTCTATATTGATGAAATATAGGTAATTATTGAAATTATTGGAAGTAAACAAATTAGTGCACTTTGATAGATGAACACGTTGTGATAATAACATTAATGACGCGTTCGGCCGCCCATTCGTACTCTTCCTCCTTTTCTCTGCGTAAGCAGCCTTTCTCATTCGTAAGCATCCCGTCTCTCACTCTTAAGCAGCCGTTATCAATCGCAAGCGTCATGTCGCACGCGTAAGCAGCTATTCTCATCCAAAAGCATCTAATCTCACGCTTTAAGCAGCCGTTCTCATGCTTCAACTTGATTAAGCATTCTTCAGCATGAGAAGTGGTTAGTTACACTTATCAGCATTTAATGCTGAAGCTGAATCGATGCTGAAGGGTGAATTGACGCTGACGGATATCCATACAATAGCGCGTTTTTGTATGGCAAAATGCGATTCGATGCTGATAGATGTAACTTCACCCTAAACGGGACGTGAATCACGTTTTCATAATTGTTAATACGTTTTTAATTACCTCGACGTTTCGGCTACGTAACAGGAGCCCTGGTCACGAGTGGTAGTTGATGGCAATCTGAGTGAGAATCACGGAAACGTAAAGTGTTGTTTACATTTTATTATTTTTATTTTATTGAGTGGCTCTTTCTCTATTGCCCTCATCTCAAAGTTCCGTGTCCTGGCATTAGTATTTCATTTCTGTAGTTATACGTTTCAAACTAGCATAATATGCCCTTCCCCTCAAAGGAAAATGTACGTACAAATTTCCATTACCTAATTAATTTGCGATTTGTGACATCCACCGCGGCTTAAGAGGATAGGAGTCGCACGAATTTTTTTATTTTTTTTATTTAGAATATCAATAAAAGCAAATCGTAGGGGCATAGCCACAACAGATACAAATATAATGTTAAAATTTTTTTTGCTCTAATGTCATTATTCACGGAGAAAACAGGGGACTACGTTTGTATGGAGAAGTGGCGCGACTCCTATCCTCTTAACAATCCGTGGTGGATGTCACAATTCACAGCGATCTGCTCTGCTTACCCTTTTTGGGAATACAGGCGCGATGTATGTACTTGTTGGAGAATGCTTCCGTAGAGAGATTTTTCTCCAGGCAGATGTTATGCCTGGGGACCGAAGTTCACAGAGAGAAAGTTGCAAGTTGTATTTATGCAACTGAACTTCATAACTTCGTTAGCGCTACGTAGCATACCATTTTGACAATAGGCTAGTTGACAAAAAAAATAATCCGTCTGATAGATTACCAAAAAATATTGTACACATATTTTTTCATTTAATTGACAAACGAAAAACGACGATAATACAGCGGTTTAAAGTTTCGCGTGACGTCACGACTCGGTACAATTTTTACCGAGTCGTGACGTCACAAGCCCCCACTCCAGAAGTTTGGTGATCTATAACTTTGTCGATGTTTAGTCATTTGATAAAAGAAAAAATATGTGTGTCATATTTTTCCATAATCTAACGAACGGACTAATTAGAATTACATTTTTTTTTAAACTGTCATAAGACCAATCCTTATGTATTGCTGCGAGGCCTGGACACTAACTCAAAAAGAGGAATACCGACTCCTGGTAGCCGAAAGGAAGGTCTTGCGTAAGATCCTGGGACCTGTCAAGAGAGACGACGGTACGTGGAGGATCCGGAAAAACACAGAGATCCAGGAGCTGGTGGCTGAGCCTAACATCTTCGGCGTAACAAAATCACACAGACTTTGCTGGTTCGGCCACCTACTCCGAATGGGAGAGGATCGTGCTGTCAAGAGAGCGTACATGGGACGACCGACTGGTCGCCGCCCGGTCGGGCGACCCAGGTACCGCTGGGGGGACAGTGTACTGGCAGATCTGCGACTTCTTCAAGTCGACGACTGGCAAGAGGCTACGTACGATCGGGACAGATGGCGTGCTCTCGTTTCGGAAGCCAAGACCCTCTTTGGGTCCCTGAGCTAATTAGTAGTAGTAGTTTTTTTTTTAATCCAGGACACAAGCCTATCACAGAGATGACGTTTGTAGTTCTACTGCTCGACGATAGATGGCGTACCGCATATTTACACCCCAGACACCTTAGATAATCGCGCACCCTCATTAGCTAAAGAACCAAGAAACATAGTGTGAAAGATTCAATTTGCGCGCGGCCAAAGTAACCATAGCCAATATGCCGTAATATACACCGGGTTCGTAGCCGCAGTAAACATTGTAATTAAATATTCAGAGTGTGTTCGTGTCGCAGGACCATTCGCGTAATAGGACAACATTTAGCCGCTGTAATACTTTATATACGGCGGGATAATTAGAATGTAAACCGGTGCCTGTTGCTACTTTTAGAATTATACTTTACGGCTGGTGTGGCTTGAATAAGCGTGGATTTTGATACATGATTATGACGGAATTTCTTTTTGTATTTGTTCATCTGTTTTCTGTGTGGTCGCCTCTTGCGTCGTTCGCGAAAGAAATGAAGTGATATTATTCAAAAGCTGACAATGCACGGGTTACTTTAGTCTTCTGGTTTGTTTTTTTGTCCGTCTTTCGCGGCTAAACGGAGCGATGGATTGACGTGATTTTTTAGGTAGAGATAGTTTTAGGGCATGGAGAGTGACATAGGCTACTTTTTGTCTCTTCAAAACCCCCCATTTCTCTAAAGTGAGGGGGTGGAAGTTTGTGGAGAATTTCGCAATTTTCAATGTAGAAAGCTATAAATTGGTATGTGTGCTATCTTTTCTGTAATACCCCAAATTTAACGCGAGCGGAGCCGCGGGCAAAAGCTAGTTAATAATAAAAGTTGGTAAGGATTCAAAAAATATGTGAAATACTTTAAAAGCAATTATAGGGTGCGATTCAGTTCAGCTCAAAAAAATGGATAGGTATTTGTAAAAAAGAACACGTTCGGAATCGGCATGGACTTGGCGGAAGAAAGCGATCATGATTCCGAGCGTCTCGGTAATATGCTATCTACCTTCATTTCATTCGAATTTATTTTGGTAAAAAATTGTCCGATTGGTTTCAAACGTCTGTCGTGACGTTACGCGATACCGTTTGTTTCATTTTAAAAGAGAGATTGCTTTCGATTTTTGAAATATAGAACTATCGTATTTCACAACTGGTCACTGACCTCTTCACTTAAAAAGCAAAATTAAAAATTTTGAAAAATACCCACGACGGTAAAAACCTCCTCGAAAAAGAATAAAATAACCCAAAACCCCGACTTAAACGAATTATTATGTAAGTTTACCATAATACATAACCGAGGAATACC
>BHDV01022532.1:10070-29868 GCA_005406045.1 Adoxophyes honmai | reverse complement strand
ATACTCGACATAGGATAGGGGTGATTCAGATACCTCTCAACACGAGGCACCTAAAAAAATTTTTGGACGTCACTTTCCTGGCCACTCTGTATATTATGATGAAAATAATTAAAAATGTTAAATATTCATTATTATTATTAGCAACTTTGTACCCATTTCATTTAGACCGCGAGCTTGCTAGGGGGCGCTAGGGTAATGCTTGCACACGGGCGCCACATGGGCTAGAGACGGCCCTGTTCACAACGAATAATAACACGAACAGATTCAGACAGGTATAATAGGGAATGGATGATTTTTTTAGATATGTTTGATTATTTTTCTAATGATAGGAATAACCTTCCTTAATCACGGGCAAAGTATTAGATTTTTCCGATGCGCGATGTATTTTATAAAAATAAAAACATTTTACCCGCCCCCGATGCGGTACCATTACGGCTGATAACACATTTTTTAATTGCCTGTTTAGTTAAAAAAAAAAGATTAGAAGATTAAAAGAAAAAAAGATTAGATGTGGGTCTGGCCCACGTCCCTGTTTTTTTTTTAATTTTAATTGCCTGTTTAGTTAAAAAAAAAGATTAGAAGATTAAAAGAAAAAAAGATTAGATGTGGGTCTGGCCCACGTCCCGGAGCTATCATTTCATATCCATCAATGTCAGTTTCAAACGTCATTGTGTACCACAGATAAAACTAGTTTTTTTTTTTTAGTTAAACAGGCTTATAAAAAATGCCTTATCAGCCGTAATGGTACCGCATCGGGGGCGGGTAAAATGTTTTTATTTTTATAAAATACATCGCGCATCGGAAAAATCTAACACTTTGTCCCGTGATTAAGGAAGGTTATTCCTATCAGTAGAAAAATAATCAAGCATATTTAAAAAAATCATCCATTCCTTATTAGTACCATAAGGTCCATAAGGTCACGACCGTTTCAAGTAGATTATCATTTTTTATATATTTTTAGGGTTCCGTAGCCAAATGGCAAATAACGGAACCCTTATAGAATCGTCATGTCTGTCCGTCTGTCTGTCCGTCCGTATGTCACAGCCACTTTTTTCCGAAACTATGAGAACTATACTAATAAAACTCGGTGAGTAGATGTGTTCTGTGAATCGCATTAAGATTGTGACACAAAACCCCTCTAAGTTCTAAAATAAAAGAGTGATAAATCTAAAAAAAATATATGATGTACATTACCATAAAAACTATCAACGAAAATTGGTTTGAACAAAATCTACCAAGTAGTTTTTTTTTAATAAATAAAATTAAAATTTATCATTACTTCGAAAATCGATCACTAGATAGCGTTGTAATCGGTTTGTACGGAACCCTCAGTGCGTGAGTCCGACTCGCACTTGGCCTTTTTTTTTAATTAGATACCTTTTTGGTACATTTTTACATACATTTGTTATAAAAAATTAACAAACAAATTGTGCGTATGGCCTATGAATAGACAATATGAATTTTTCGTTGACCATGTCTGACGTTGACTCAGTGGCAAATTTAGCAGCCGACCCTAATTTATCGATTTCTATAAAGTATAGTTTAAATAATGTTCTCGTAATAGATATAAAAAAAATAAGTTAGGCGATGATTTTGCCACCGAGTATAGTACAAAAATCAGACCATCATAAAGCTTACATCTCTGAACACGGCACTAGTTTAAATGCAGATCAGCACATCTCTGCGCTGAAGTAAAACGAATTAATTGTTGATAGGTTTTCATTATCATTATCACTTATAAATATTTGCAGCTCAAAGCATCAGTATTGTGATGTTCAGTTTAGAGTTCAACCTTATTGCATAAAACGTTTTGGCCGCGGACCGCAAAATACACTACCTGAATGATACTCCATTTTATAAGATCATTTTTTTTTTAATGAGCACTAATTGCAAATGATGCACGAACTACATGGATGCATGCATGATTTGACATTATTTCAATTAGAGTCAGATTTCCACAGATTTTATGGATGTTGCGAAAAAAATCAATCTACGAAGGAGTGGGTTTAATAAACGTGAACATTTCGGGTATGCGTGTGATTTACGATCCTAAACCGAAAAGTTGATGTGAAGAAATTTAAAATAGGTATACTACACTGGTAGATAAGCATCATTAACCGTTTAATATCGTCATTTTTAAACCAGCCAGAGTGAACCCTTTACCTATAAGGACTGATATAAAACCAGCACATTTAACCTTTTGACCGCCAAAGACGCCATATCACGTCATCGCAAGTCAGTGCCCGTGACGCCACGACGTTAAATGGTGCGTCGAAGTTATTGCGAAAGAACTGAAATATAAAACGCTGCAACATTTTTTCTAGGTTTACTTTATTTATAGGTAGTGTAAGTTATTTTATACCTAATTTAAATAAAATAATACAGCACCATTCGAAAAAAAACAAGCATTGTCTAAGAGCCGACTCACGTCTTTGGCGTTAGGAGCACAGCGTTTCACTTCGCGCCTTGGCGTTCAAAAGGTTAAATGACTGGTAGTCCATCATTAATTACTACCTATTTTTACATAGAGTATTATAACTTTACAGGTATATTATCTATGCACCAAATAAAAAACTTTATTTTCTTAAAATAATTGTGAGATGTACACATTATAGTCCTGTTCATTAAGAGTTCTCTAACATTGCACAGAATGGACCTAAGAATTCACATTCAGTTGGCAAACATCAGAGACCTAGAACGCATATGGAAAATTGCAGTACTAGGTAATTTACCCGGTGTGCTAAGGCATACTTATAGCGACAGGATAGCAATCTGTAACTATTTCAGCTCTTTTTTGTTTCAATACCTATAGAATTGTTCTGAGTGACTACGAGAAGTAAGTATTCATTTGCCGATGTCACGTTTCGTGTCTTTGCCTATCTCGTAGGTTTACTATCTTCTTTCCTAGGAGAAAATTTTGACGTTTGTGCATTGTGGAACTCTATACATCGCATTGATTTATATAGGTGCTACTTAGTATAATTTAAACAACATAACCTAGGTAGGAATTTAGCTGATGACAGTGTTCCCAGCGTTATGGAATACGGAAGGTCGGCATTGTAGCATGTTCCTTACAATGGATCATTAGGGCTAGCTTTACATACAATCGAAGGCCGCTAAGATATCACCGTTTATTACTAAGTAATAATATTTATATACAATGAGTGGCCCCGCCAGCGCACCGTTAGCTTCCTAGAGCAAATTACTATATACACAATGGGCGCAGGAGGCAACAAAATATACATTAACAACTGTATACATAATACAAATTTCGACTCTGATTTTCCTAAATTTTACCGTTTCGACGCGAACGACGCATATACGGGAATCGCAGGTTCGGTCCATATCGTCATAATCGTTCAAATGTGTTTATAGTCCGGGAGGCAGAGGGTATTTTGAAAAGTGTTTTTATACCGATCGTTACTTCACATACTAGTAAAGAAGCTGTCCCTCATAAGGAAAGTGAAGGTCACCTGACGCACCTGCGGGGGCGCTAGCTGTGAGACCCCATGGAACACGTCAAAAATAATAAAAAATAAAGTCGTTTTATACCGCACGAAATTTTTTACATGAGTAATTGGCAATCATTACAATTAAAAAAAAAATCAGCTGCACGGCAGAGGGTGGATTATACGTCAACTGAGCCTGCCTAAAAAATAAATAAACCTAAAGTTATTTTATACCGCATGAAATTTTTTCCATGTGTAATTGACATTGAACAGAATTAAAATAAAATAGTCAGCTGCACGGCAGAGGGGGGATTATGCGTCAGCTGAGCGTGCGAACTTGTAAAAAAAAAATTAATTTATTTTATGCCGCCTGAAATTTATAACATGTGTAATTGACAGTGATGAGAATTCAACAAAACTAGTCAGCTGCACAGCAGAGGGGGGATTATAGGTCAACTGAGCGTGCGAACTTGTAAAAAAAAAACAATTAAATGAAGTTATTTTATGTCGCATGAAATTTATTTAATGTGTTATTTATTTAATTTATTTGATCAGTATTTTAAAAAGCTGCCCGGCAGAGGGGGATTATGCGTCAGCTGAGCGTGCCAGCGTTTTATTGTAAGTTCACACGCTCAGCTGACGCATAATCCCCCCTCTGCCGTGCAGCTGACTATTTTTTTTTTTTAATTTTAATCAATGTCAATTACACATGTTATAAATTTCAGGCGGCATAAAATAACTTTATTTAATTATTTTTTTTACAAGTTCGCACGCTCAGCTGACGCATAATCCCCCCTCTGCCGTGCAGCTGACTATTTTTTTTTTAATTCTGATCAATGTCAATTATACATGGAAAAAAATTCATGCGGTATAAAATAACTTTACTTTATTTTTTTACGCACGCTCAGCTGACGCATAATCCACCCTCTGCCGTGCAGCTGACTATTTTTTTTTTTTTCAAATCTAATAATTGCCAATTACACGTGAAAAAAATTTCGTGCGTTATGCCGTCGTTACTTTTTTTTAGTTTTTAGTTTAGACTTTAGTTTTTTTTTTTTTGACGTGTTCCGCAGCCTCCCACTCTCGCATCCACTGCTACTGGACCAGCTGACGATCGATTTCGCCATGAGCCACATGCATTCTTTTTGCTATATTACCATCAGCAGGCATAAAATGACTTGTTTAGAAAGCCTCTGCCTCCCGGACTATTAGGTTAGGCTTTAGGCTAACATCGTAACTAACCGGAAAATTCAAATGCCTTGGCTGTGGCCATTTCGTGGACCGCGGGAGATTACAATTTTTGACAATAAATTAAATAAAAAACCAAATCGGACCTCTGAATAAGATCGAAAAGTTTTATCTTAGCAATATTAATGATATTTATCACCAAAAAATAAGAAATAGCCAAAAACACAAACTTCATATCCTATTAAGGTTTTCGATTGCTATCTCGATAAGGGTCAGTTCACACCGACACCGCGACGAGACGCGACGCGACGCGACGCTGCACGACGATGCATGTGGTTTCGCGCTGCGCAGCGAGGCGTAGCGCGACGACCTGAATTCTCACAGTGAAATGTGAACCTTATCGCGTAGCGCATAAAGTAAGTATATTTTGAGTTGGCAGCGCTATGTGCCCAGCACCGCTCCCGCAACCCGCGCGGGCGTCGGCGTAGCGACACCACATGCATCGTCGTGCAGCGCCGCGTCGCGTCTCGTCGCGGTGTGAACTGACCCTAACGATGCATGTTACACAAAATGTATTTATGCATAAATTATAGAGCATAAAAAGAGCTACAAAAACTTCTTGACAAAATTATCGTATCAATATTAACCTTTTTTACAAGATGGCGGAAAACCCACATAGGTAATCTTGGTCGACAATTTCAAGTTAAGCTTTTTTTTAGGCATTCCCTAAGTCATATCAAAAATTCAGCTTTCTCGGTTCATTTGCATTTCTAAGACATTTTCCGACGAAATGACTGGAATATAACTAAACGTGGAACATGAATCAGGGAATTCCCATAGAACAAAGTAGATGAGACGGGGAATTCCCAATTCTTCAAACAGAATGTTCAGAGGAAGCGGGGATTCCCACGACCATAGAGAAATTGATGGCTACAATTATGTTTATACACTCTTTCACGCAATGCGAGGCATTTGAGCGCGAAATTTGATATTCGCGCTATAGTTAGACCACACATAACGGAGTAACGTAAAGCGGGGTAGGTATTACTGTAATTCCTACATATTACTAAAACGATATTTAAATGATATGACTGCAAGTATCAGTAGAAAACCACTAGTTTTATTAACATTGATAATCTCAGGTCCAGCCTTGCAATAATTACGTGGCATGTAATAGTTTTCTTTCCTATTCAAAGAGATGTTTGGATTTATTGACTATTGAGCGAACTATGCATTACAAAATATAAGCATTATTATTATCAAGTAATAATAATGTAAGTACTTGATCTTGCGAATGCAATTTATATGTCAAAAGGTCGGTACGCACTTAAGTTTAATAGCAACTTCCGAATCAGGTACTTTGGCCGTTGCTTGACGGTACTAACAGAGCCCGTGCCAGGTCAAATATCAATATTCTCATGATCTAACTTTTAATAGAAACAAATCAACCTACAGCGAGAAAATATTGAAACATTTTTTTGCACGACAATATTCGTTAGATTTTAATTAGATGCAGATATTAGAGGCTGATATCATCCCTACTAATGTTATAAATGCAAAAGTAACTCTGTCTGTCTAATTGTTACGCTTTCCCCGCTTAAACCTCTCAACCGATTTTGATGAAATTTGGCAAAGACAATCTTTAGACCCTGAGAAAGGACATAGGCTACTTTTATTGCGAAAAAAAGGTAATGCCCAAAATAACTATTCCACGTGGACGAAGTCGCGGGCACAGCTAGTAAATAATAGTTTATCATGATCTTGCCAGTACAGCTAAAAGATCAAAAAATCTAAATTGAAATCCTAGAAGGCTGGGCGTTTAGATTCCAAACTCCTTTTTAAGTGAATTATTAGAAATCCGAGTAACACGTATAGGGATAAAAAAGTCAGTACTTTTGTTGCTTTTTAAAGGTTTTTCCTGTTTAGTTATATGAAAGAAAACAAAAGCCTATAATAAATACGTTACTGTTACGCATAAACACAATATTAAACATCAACATCAGCAAGTTTTAGATCAAATCCAACCCTTTCGTAGGTATATCGATCATTTTACTGTGACATCCTAAAAGTCATGACTAATAGGTCCGGTCAATAGGGAGATCTGTTTTATCTTCATCAACCTCAATCAATGAAACTTGCTGGGTTGTATTGTAATATATTCAAACTCCTGTGCCCAGCATAAAATTAAGTTATTATTATTTATAATATCTCACTCGTGGATACTTTTTGACTTTTAGGGTAACAAACAATTCGTTATAGTTTCGGACGTTTTTTTTTTTAACTTTATTTTGAGTACTTTCACATTCTATGTCACGTTTTATCAGAACTTTCAAAAGTGAATTTAAAAGTAATCTACAATTATTAAGTAAACCCGTTTTTTTTTGATAATAGGTAATACTACAAAAGATAAATGACGTAAAGAAATAAGACGAATCAACTTTTTGTTTTTAATCATAGACAAACATGTCAAATATCGTAAATGTGGCGTTTAATATTGAATGATTTATATTCAGTGTTTTGAGTGATGTTCGAAATTTAAAACTCATGCATGAGATTACAAGTTTCGATATCATAATGATAACATTACGTTACAGTCACAAATGAGAACATTTTCGTAACATAATAACTTATTGTAAGGCCTGTCATTGTCTAAGGCTTTTTAACACAATTAAGAGGTAATTAGACACGAGTTTAGCCAAATCTCATAATTAAATAATAAGAATTGTTTTGCTACCCATCTTTGTATCCTAACGAACCAAATGTAATGTGAATTTTGGAGTCCACGACATAAAACGTGAGCCTCCGGTGACGTTACTTTTTATTTCAACAGATATTAAACATACGACAAAATCACCAGCTGACATGGACTTCAAAATTAAGCATTTTGTTTGTAAGAAAACAATTTCAGTTCACTATTTTATAATTTTGGGGGCAATAACAAACTAATTTTATGAATGAACAATGTAGCATGTCTAATTATCCATCCTTAGAATAGGATTTTGTTTACCAAACAAAAGGGCCTAACTTATGTAGGTATTCCCCATTTTTTTTTTTTATTTATTTCAATCTAACTACTCTACAACAAGATACGCATGGTCATTACAATCAGTGAATGAATAATCAATCATGCTCCGTTTTATATTAGTTGAATTTTATCCCAAATTTATATGGAAGCAATATTGGAATAGACGTAATCTATCAAATAAAAAAATAAAAAACAAAATCAGACTACTCTGAAAACAAAAATATGCATGGTCACATATAATAACAAAAATAAATTAATTATATTCGTGTAATTGAAGACCAACTCTGTTTTTCATTCGTCGGTTAAAAATGGCAATTTCATTGCAGTTTAGAATACACACATTCAAAAGATAGGAATGTGCGACATGACGCTGCAATGAGACTATAATTAATTTGCAACTGTTCGC
The DNA here is from genome assembly GCA_005406045.1 of Adoxophyes honmai. Lineage (NCBI taxonomy): Eukaryota > Metazoa > Arthropoda > Insecta > Lepidoptera > Tortricidae > Adoxophyes > Adoxophyes honmai. Next base: position 21,800 of record BHDV01022532.1, on the reverse strand, counting down.
CAAAATCGGAAAGTGAGAAATAAATAATAATCTAAATAATTATTTCTGCACTAAGTAGATTTTCACTACACGTAAATGTATTTACAGGTTCCGTAACAATAGGTGCAATACTAGTCGCGTCAGTTTAGCATCAGTCATTTGAATCATGTTAGAAAATATGTCATATAAAGAGACCCGATTGATTTGACGTGATATCTAAAATTTTATGTAATAGTATGGTCACACTTAATCTTTTTATTAAGTAATGAAAATTGAAAAAAGCAACTCTAAAATTATATCCCACATTATGACATTTATTTATTATAACCTACCTAAATTTCACATATTACGACTCATATCTGTATTTGGTTTCCTGATTGTCCTTGATTATATTAATGAACCCTGTTACGCCCGTTGCAACCGGCAACTATTTCCCTCCTGTGGCTCTTCGTTGCGAAACAAGTGGTATCTACGGTGATATCTGTTTTGTTTATTAAAAAACTACCACAGGTATGTACTGCAGCTTATTGAAAGTCGTTAGCGTATAAGTAATACCGTTTTGGGTGCGTCGTCAACTATGAACCGAGAAGTTAGGAGAAAAAGTTTCAAGTAGCACAAGTGGTCTATTATAGTTTATAGAATTGAGACACTTAATTAGTATCAAGTATCACTCACGCTGATCAACTAGGTAGCTTATCAATTTTGTTTTAGAATGGACTCCACACTGCATACCACATTGTCTCGAGCAAGGAAATTGACAATCGCGAATAGTGCCCATTATATTGACATCGCTCGCAACTATCAGTAACAGGACAAATCGATGACGGCCCGTACTGTGACATTATCAAAATGCAAGCAATATACCGACCCATGGGGGCAAGTTCTAAACATCAGTAACAAATTGAACGTTAAACCACTCCCGTCGTATTTAATCTTGTAAATAATCAGTTATAAGTTTTAAACAAACAATAAAAATACTGCACTTACATAAAAAAAATCGATTACTCTCAGACTTTTTTTTATAATAATTTATGTAGCAAGGTTTGTTTTCTTTTTCATTTCACATTCTACAAATCTACATACAAGTAAATGTAAATCAATTTGTAACAAGCCCATCCATCAAGACTAAATTTATTCCGTAAAAAAATACTAGTTATCATTTGAGTAGTGTACAAACTAAAGAATCTGCGTTTTTCTTACTAGTTACTAGTACAAGTCTCAAATTAGACCCGTGATTTCGGCCTATGCCTCAATGTACTACTTAGTAGGTAAATTCCGATACCAGATACCTATTGGACAACTCACTGCCACAGACTGTGACAAAACTTTCAGGTACAGCCTTAAGTTACAAGTATAAAAGTTACTCCGGCAACTTCAGGTCGAAATCAAAAAGATCCGACAGGCCTTCGTCGTGGTCGAGGCAGAAGCCGTAGTCGGTCGCCGACATCGGCGGCTCCAGGGCTAGGAACGGCTCCAGCTCCAACGGCTCTGAAATTGTACACGACCATGTTATACTTCTTTGATATTATACGATTTCATTATGACAAACATGAAGTTTCAATCATATCTTCTTAACTTATTCAGCGCTCAATTGACGTTATGATTACTATTTGCTCCATAGATGGCGCTGTGACTGATGGCGTTGATAAAGAGCGTTGGTTTACATTTGCGTTGTCATCGTATGTTGTTCAGATATTGTCTTAATCGATAGAAAATGCTATAAAAGTAATTTCTTAATTTAATAATAAAATTTACGTAACGTTTCTTTACTTTTTCAAATCAGCGGCATTTAAAGCTAAAAGACGATGAATCATGTTGCAATAGAACGCCTTCGGCATATCCATTTTACGCAATTAAATCACTCGCAATGTTTTAACAAAATTTAAAAAATATATAACTTAAACTATTAATGGTACATTATAGATTAAACTACCGTGAGACTCACTCATGTTGAGAATTATCGGATAACTCACGTTTAATAAATCGAGTTTTACTCGACATGTTTCGGGCTAATTCGTAGCCCTTCATCTAGGAGCTGCGGCGGCTGTTGCAGCCATGCGCGAACTGCGCACCTCCGCTCTCTTCGCGCGACTGCTCGTGCTATGAAGGGCTACGAATTAGCCCGAAACATGTCGAGCTAAACTCGATTTATGAAACGTGAGTTATCCGATAATTCTCAACTATGTATTGATGGTAATCGAATCCTGATGTAAAAAGTGTACGTGGAAAATTACGTGCATATTGCCTATTGTGTCTAGATTTTTTATGTACTCGTGGTACTTGTACAAAAAGCATACGAAGGGAATAAACTACAGTGGCTGGTTCATCAACTCCGAAGGCTCTATGATTTAACTATGCACCGTGAGTATGATAAATTGTACCTCCGATAAGCACTATTACAGCTGCTGATGACAAGAAACTTATTGTGAAGTCTTGTCAAAGGTCAATTTGAATTTAGTTGATGAAAATTGAATGATGAATACCAGTCAAGAAGAATGCTCTCTGTGTTCCTGGGCTAGCCACCAATCTTCTTGCCGACTGCGGCAATATAATAAATAGTGACTGCCATATGATGTTTGAAAAGCAAGGCTGCAAGAATTTAAATGACAGAAATAAACAAGTACATACTTAGCTGCAGCCAAGGTGATGTGATGAATAATATGTACCGGCTAAATACTTACAGTATTTCAGCATACATATCCGCATCAAGAGAAAATGGTTTATATTTATGGCATCAGATAATGAATAAATATTTGAACTGTGAAGATTTGTTCAGTTGGAGAACAAAGAGAAGGTGATTTGTATATCTTTTGTCAAAGATACAGCGAAATGGAAAGTGTCAATAGGAGACGAGCTGAAGGCACATGAGAAGAATGAAAAGTAAAAAAAATGAGAAGGAGTGAGGGTAATTGGTTTTCAGAATAGCCATCCGGCCCGCTCTACAAGACTTTGTGCCTAAGGATTTGTAGTCAAAAACAAGGCATTGACTACACTGAAGTATACTCGCCCACAGTGAGGTATGATTTTGTTCGAGTTTTACTTTCAGTAGATGTATCTTCATTCAAAAGTGAAAACGACATTATATACATTATATGGCGATGTGAGAGAAGACATTTACATGACACCTCCAGAAGGATTGGATGCACAAACATATCTGGTATGTAAACTTAATTGTTCACTTTATGGTTTGAAGCAAGCACCTGGGAGCTGGAATAAAAAGTTTGGCAGTTTGCTAAGGAAATTTGAGCTCATAAGTAGTCATGCAGATAGATGTCATACATATATTGGGAATGTTGTAATGTTGATGGAAATAAAGTATTTTTCTTGTCAAAGTCAAGATAAACACTTGATAGAGTGATGTGCTGATGTGTGAACTTAGAAAAAGTTTTGAATGAAACAGTGTGAACCAAAGAACTTTGTAGGTTTACAGTTAACAGATGGAGAGATCAGAAGGATCAATTTTCATTCATCAGTCAAAATACGTTGAGCGATTGTTGACTAAATTTAATATGCAGGATGCTAATGGTTGTAATGTTCCAGTTGACCCGCAAACTACATTGGAGAAAAGTGCTGAGACACCAGACAAGAATATCCAGTACAGAGAGGCAGTGGGGTCACTGATGCACCTAGCGGTGGTAAGCAGGCCAGACATCATGTATGGCGTCAGTCTGGTGAGTCGATACCTTAATTCTTACAACCAAGCTCATTGGAACGTTGTTAAGAAGATACTCAGATATTTAAAAGAAACAAAGGCATATGGCTTGTGTTATACTTCGTCACAGAATAATATACTAGAAGCGTATAGTGACACTGATTATGCCACAGATACTTCGACACGACGATCTTTGACTGGCTATGTTTTTATAAAGTATGGTGCTACCACAACCTGGGCAGAGTCCACCACAGAAGCAGAGTTTATGGCTGCATGTTCTGCTAGTAAAGAGTCTATTTGGCTGAAGCGATTGCTATTTGTTTGAATATTGACAATCAAAGTGCTATATGTTTAATTAAAAACGTAGACAATCATAAACAGGGCCCGTAACTTTCATGCCGTTGACACAAAAATGACGTCACGTTCCTTAAAGGGTGATCCCAACTAGTTTGATTGTAAATTATTAATCATTAGTTGTCAAACGTTTTAATCATGTACAAATGAATGAGTAAATAATACCTATTTGATACGTGAAACGAAAATAAAACTATTTAGGTTGTTTTATACATACATTTTATTAAATGGTATTGTTACCACATTTCAGTAATTACGTAGAAAACAGAGTTCCTCTCTAACGAAAAGCACGCTATTCTTCTTGCATTAGGGGAAAAGAGGGTAATGGGAGTCAGCGGGCAATGGGAGTCACCCACACCACCACGAAACACTACATGAGACCGACGCGTAAACAGCGTCCTCAGCCCCCGCTACGGCCCCCCGCGCAGCCCCGAATGGCTCGCGCTAGTCGGCCCACGCGCCTCTGAGAAACGAACGTTTTTTGTTTTTGCGCTCCGCTGATGTAATTTTACGTAAACGCAAATTAGAAGGTAACTGCCTAAAATCTTGCAGTATGCGATTAAGACATTTACATTTACTTAGTTAGACGTTTCAAGTTGTCATGTGCAGTTCAGATTAAAACAGTGTATTAAAGTTTTTTTTTATTTTAATTTTTTAGTCATTAGTGCAGTTGTGGGAAATGAGAGTCAGATGACTCCCATTACCCGCAAGTGGTTACCATTACTTACAACTGGTAAAACAACGAGATGCAGTACAGGTGTACCTCGTGTGGACAATGGGCTCACGCGGAGTGCACAGGGTGGGAGTCAGCTATGCGATGTATGCTAGATTTTATTTGACTCCGATTGCCCGCAAGGGTGATCACCATTACCCCGATGTCAGTCCAATGAGAGTCAAATCTGTTTTTTTTTTAAACTTTTATAATTTCCAAAGTTGATTGCCAAAGTGACTGAAATTGATCTCTAATGATAGTTTAATAACTAAATTATGTTTACAGGCGGTTGCAATAAATACTTTCTTTTTAATTGAAATTTTATTTGAGTTCTCGCTTAAGTGACCCCCATTACCCTCTTTTACCCTATTCCCATGCAAAGAAAATCTAAGTCATCTTCGCGTTCATACATAATGCAATATTCATAAAAATCCTTTTATTTTGTATCGTATTTTTGATCATGTAGAGAGGATGGATGAAAGAAGATTGACTAAACAGATCAATGCTGGGAGTGTGAATGGATGTGTTGGGAGGGGAAGACCTAGACGTACGGTACGTTCCGTGACCAAATCGCGGACGTTTTAGAAACAGGTAAGGTCAAGAGTACCCGAAATCGACCAGCATGTATGAAGAAACTAATGAATGTGGATGAAGCAAAAGAGGTATGTCAGGATCGTAGCTAGTGGAACAAAGTGGTCTCTGCCTACCCCTGTGGGAAAGAGGCGTGACGGTATGTATGTATGTATGTATTTTTGATTGTTATGTATGCCACAAAAATACAAACATACAAAAACAAAAACATGATTAAAATGTTTGACGACTTATGATTAATGATTTACAATCAAACTATTTGGGATCATCCTTTAAGGAGCGTGACGTCAATTTTGCGTCAACGGCATGAAAATTACGGGCCCTGATCATAAACGTTGTAAACATATAGATGTCAAGTATAATTTTATAAAAGAAAAGTATACTGAAAAACAGGTAGATTGGCATTATGTGTGTACTAAAGAGCAGTATGCTGACATATTTACAAAAGCTCTTCCTAGAGACAAGTTTCAATACCTAAAAGTCAAGTAGGTGTTCAGAAGCATAACTAGGTAGGTAATTTTTTGTGTTATGTTTAGTTAGTTTTTGTGTTGCTAATACATGTGTTCAGTTTAGGTGAGAGCTATGATATAATGTTTATTTTCATCACACTTGCTCGTCAATGGTGGTGTTACAAGCGCGTATCCTTCAGTACAAAGGCCTAAATTGTAACCGCGGGAGTTATCATTACATCCTATGGGAGGTAAAGTTTAGTTTTAAAAATTGCAAAAGTTAGTTTATGTACGTTAGTTCAGACTAAGGAGGTTACAAATGTAAAAATAAAACAATCTGCTATTAAAACTTATGGCCAATTTTTAAATGCAAAATTAATGTACGTATTATGAAACTGTATTAATTTAATACTTTGGATGTATGTCAACGCGTTTTTTACTATGCATTTTTCGTAAATTTGTTTGAACCTTTTTGGTAGAATCTGGCTGTATGACCATTCGAATTCTGTACGAAACATAGTTCTTGTCTGTGGTATATAATTAAAAAAAAGTGACAATAGACCTAAACGCACTGACAGCAGTGACAGCGCGGACAAGGAATAGCGCGGCGCGGTAACGTGATGTCATGAATTTTCTTTAATTTTTAGTTTTTCCTCGCAAATGTGATGAAAAACATTGTGTGTAACACGGGGAGTAAAGGACATTATAAACTCGAGGCATAAATGCCCTCCGCCTGCGGCGTCGGGCTTCTAACAGCCTCTCGTTAATAATGTTCCATTTCCTCCCCTAGTTGCTCAATGTACTATTTCTTATGGTTATTGCTCATGCCATATTATTATGTTAGGTACATACATTGTATTGCCTAGTTGATAAGGTTCAAATTTGGTGAGAGTGTTGAATATTTAAATTTGAATTTGGAAGTGTATCAACTCGCTGTCTTGTGCTTTTCTATTTTGTTCTATTGTCTGTGGTCATCCTTCAATACAGAAACGTCAAACATTTTTCTCTCGTTTATTTTAAAATTAGTTTTTCTAGTTTAACAACTAGCAACCTGTCACTGCAATAACACCTTTTAACCATCTGGTTACCCTGGAATTGCTAAACGTAGCACTGAATTTTTGAATTCACGTGCTCTGCCTACCCTTCTTGGGAACACAGGCATGAGAATTTGTATATAGGTGTGTATGTAATGAAATCCAACTAATTCAACCAATATACAGTCAAGGAAGTTGATTACTGTGCCACTTCGTACCTTTTCACAAGAAATGTTACTATGACCATACTTTCTACTAATAAAAGCAATATGAAACTCACTATGAAAAGGTTCCAAGAGGCACATGTATCAATTTCCTTGACTGTACCATAATTTTAAAAAAAAGGTAATCAGAAAAGTATAGTCGTCCCCGGGTATCTAACCCAGCTACCTACTTAAGAAAAACCGAAAGCAATCGCCTCGGAATGTCAAGGTATCTCGTGTATGATTCCCGGGAGATGCTACATTTTTTACTGTCAAGAACAAGGCTGGCCAAAACCAGGCCCACTTCGTGGCCCGCCAAGGAATTTGATTTGGCCCGCCCAGCGCATCCGGCCGGCAAGCTAGCGGAGCGCGCTAGCAGCGCTTTCACATAATTGCTCGCCATGAAATATCATTGTTGCCCGCCGTCGCCACAGTTTTAAAAAAATTGGGCCAACTTAAAGATCTATTGGCCAGCCTTGATCTAGAGCATTCAACAAATTACAATATAATTTATGATGTATGATGGGGATACCTTCTTACATTGTAATTACTATGCATTAGGTATCTTGTTTAACAAAAGTCACTACTTTTCAAGCCTTAAGGACACAGCTTACTACACCCGTCCGGCACCCGACCCGCACCGCCTCGCCTTGTGCGGATAGTATTCTTTATATAAATAAACTTGTATGGGCATACGTTCACTACATCAACTCCGTAACGTCAACGGATCGCCTCGATCGCGAGGCGTCCGCGCGCCGCCCAAGAGCGCTCTCCGCCAACTGGTGTTGCTAACTTAGTGGATTCACCACAAAAATAAGTGATTTTGGCACCCCATTTAGCGGTGTAATATTTCATTTAGTGGCTGGCGTTTTTTTTATGGTTTTTTATCAAAGGATTTTTATCTAATACGTCACTAACACATTTAGTCAGTCAGACATTTTTTGTGGTACTGGATTTTTGAATACATGTGCTCTGCCTACCTCTCTTTTGAATACAGGCGTGAGAATATGTATGTATGTATGTATGTATAATTATTTTAATAGTACGTAGATACCTAATTGTTTTTTTTTTATAAAATAATTAGTTGGCACTTAAGAAATTTGCTCTCTAAAAACAGAGCAAGCAGGTCAATCTTCCGAAGGTTCGGCTTCATCTGCTTGCTCCGCTTGTAAAGAAAAAAAATATTCAGTGGCAATTTTTATGTTACTGAATAAGGTACAGATGTAGTGAGAAACTATTTTCCTTCGGGAAAACTCGGATCTTTATCGGAATACGATGACATCCGAACTGTCAATGAATGATCGTATTAAATCAGTGACATTCTCATATCCATTAATATGGAACTTTATTGTTTAGTGTCAAATGTCAAAATGAATAATGTGATTGTATAATATAGAGATGTTACAACCACTTCCTGTGACTTTGGAAATATCAACTCAGTTTTATTGTCACTAGTAAACCAAACATTATCTCCACTCTCCACTTTAAAACATTAATTAAAAGGACAACAAAATAAAACTTTGCCAGAATACTCTGAGTTGCTGCTATTTTTGAATATGATATTTTCCGATATGATACAGGTTAATATTAAATATAATGTTCTTGGACTGATTTTTTTTTACCGTTTTCGAGGTTTTAGCATGGCTATACAACGTTTTTATAAGTAATTTCAAAATAATGATACTATAGCGAATATTTGGATTGCGTATTATCCACTCTATATATATATTGGCCTGCTGAAGCGACTTACCCTTATGGCTTTAAGATGGGTACTGAAGCTATTTGAGAGAGTACGATAAATACGAACTTTTCCGAAAAATTACGAAGGAAAATAGTTTCTCACTACATCTGTATTATGTAGTTATTACATTTGCCTTCACGTGCTAAGCTCACTTTATAACTTACCACTAACTGGAAGTATCTATTCCACTAAAAATTAACTAGCTACTAAAACTAATAATTTTCCCGTTAAAACACATGTCTACCTAAACTAACAAATCTGGTGGAAAATCCACTAAGTTGGCAACACTGTTCGTTGACCGCGCGAGGTCCGCGCGTTGACGGCGCGCGGTTCAACCGCGGGCCGCTCGCCGACGGCGCGCGGACGCCGCGCGGCTAGGCGGTGAGGGTCGGGTGCCGGGTGGGTGCCGGGTGGCTCTGGTGCGCTGTGTCCTTTATGCTTAAGAAGTTACATGGAATGATGTACAAACAGCGGCATATAAAGAAGGATAATCCGATGAATTTAGAGCAGAAGCATTATGTGTATAAAACACAAGAAACCCAATATGATTGAACTGTTAAGCTGCAGCATAGTTAGAGATGAGAGCTGTAACCGGAGTATTAGTAGATGAGTCTGGTGTTAGTGGGGCCGCCGTGAGCTGAATCCCATGGTGCTACACGAGAGACTGCAGCGGCACGGGATGCAGCGCGCGGCGAGCCCCGTGCGCGGCGGCTCGCTCCCGCGGCGCGCCACAAGGCGAAGCACTACGATCGAATCACGCATTTCTTTGTAGTTTTACATAGACTTTTACATGCTATAGGTACATGAGACGTTCACTGGTACACCATCTACGTGAAGCTTTTAATCATACAAGATCACGGACTGTGAGTAAAACATTGAGCAAACCTGAGTGAACAGAGCTGAATATTTATTTACTCTCTAGACTGAAGCTCTGTAAGCGTTAGTTTCAATAAAACGTTTTGAAAGCTTGTATGTTTACAGCCTGGGCGGATTCCCGCGCGCTACAATGTATGAAAGGGTTAGTGTATTGTAGGCGATGGGCTAGCAACCTGTCACTGCAATATCACGTTTAACCATCTGGTTACCCTGAAATTGCTAAACGTGGCACTGGATTTTAAAACTCGTGTGCTCTGCCTACCCCTCATGGGAATACAGGCGTGAGAATATATATGTATGTATGTATGTATATAATTAACATTGATTAGAATTCAGCTGAGCGTGCGAACTTGCAAAATCGCTCGCACGCTCAGCTGACGCATAATCCCCTATCTGCCGTGCAGCTGACATTTTTTTTACTAATCAATGTCAATTACACATAAAATAAATTTCATGCAGCATAAAATAACTTTATTTCTTTTTTTTTTTACAAGTTCGCACGCTCATCTGACGCATAAACCCCCCTCTGCCATGCAGCTGACAATTTTTTTTAATTCTAATAATTGTCAATGACACTGACATGAAAAAAAAATCACGCAGTATAAAATAACTTACGTTTTTTTAGGTGTTCTATGGGGTCTCATAGCTAGCGCCCCCGCAGGTGCCTCAGCTGACCTTTACTTTCCTTATTAGGAACAGCTTCTTTACTAGTATTGTGAAGTAACAATCGGTATAAAAACACTAATCAAAATAGCCTCTGCCTCCCGGACTAGTCTAATGTTATTTATCATTATCATCCTGAATGGACCATAACTGTGAAAAAGTATACAGTCGTCTGATATCTGCGGGAGGTTAGAGAATCGGGAATGAAAATGCAAAAACATTAAAAAAAATAGCTTGATAAACTTGAAGTGGTGTTATTCTCAAATGTAAAGTAAGGCCAACCAGACGAGATAAAGAATGTAAACAAAGTTTCAGAGGTAAACGCCATAACTGCATACGAGTGATAAGGATAGAGAATTCTCTATCCTTATCACTCGTATGCAAACTTTGTTTACATTCTTTATCTCGTCTGGTTGGCTTTACTTTAGTTAGGTGAACATCATAGCAACGTTATTTTAACTCGTCGCGTGACAACAGACTCGCTCTCAAGCTCGATCGTACTGGAAACTTGCAGAAGACATAGCACACATACCAATTTTATAGCTTTCTATATTGAAAACTTCCACTCCTCACTTTAGGGAAATGGGGGTTTTGAAGAGACAAAATGTAGCCTATGTCACTATCCATGCCCTAAACTATCTCTACCTAAAAAATCACGTCAATCCACCGCTCCGTTTAGCCGTGTAAGACGGACAAACAAACAGACTTTCACATTTATACAGGGTTACTGGTAACTCGACGTATTCTTGGTAGAACTTGATAGAGGAGCTAAAATGCAATATTTTTAAGCCCTCATATGTATGGCCGAAAATTAACGGTTCTTGAGTTATTGATTTTTTAAGATTTTCTTTAAATTTCCCAAAATTTTACATTAAAAAATAAAATAAAAAATTGTGCGTCTGTTGCGGTATTTTTTTTTATTTTTGAATTATTAAACTATTGTCAAATTAAAACAAGTACAAAAACCCTAACAAAACAAATAGTATGTATGTATGTATTGTATGTATGTAACTCTTTATTGTACAAAATAAACACATGACAAAATAACAAGTATAAAACAAAACACAAGTACAAAGGCGAACATATCCCTAAAGGGATCTCTTCCTGCTGACCTCTATAACAAATAGTCTTCGAGTACAGCGAAAACATTATTTATGTTTTATGAAATCTGTGGTTGTTGTTACTAAACTATTGCTCTAGTCGAAAAAAATAATATGACATCTAGTGTACAAATTATTAGAAAAACATCTACGTTTCATCAGCTTTAGATGACTCGCAAACGAAATCGTTCATTTAAGGCAGTTTTATGATACCTTTTCAGAAAGCTGATAAAACGTAGATGTTTTTCTAATAATTTGTACACTAGATGTCATATTATTTTTTTCGACTAGAGCCTTCGATCAACAATACAACTAGATATCGGGTCAGCGCAAAAAATACGTCTCTATGAATTAAAGCCCACTTCAAAAGTGAGCT
>BHDV01022488.1:4066-21394 GCA_005406045.1 Adoxophyes honmai | reverse complement strand
CGCGGGCGGCGGGCCGTTGTCGGCTGCGGGCGGCGGGTAAAGGCGACCACGGCCTTAGCTAACAGTACATACAGCACGCTTGTTTTCCTAGTACATACCTCTTAACTTGCAATAGTGACAAGTTGCCAGAATGTCGCCTAAAATATACCCAAACCTTAGTCCCCTCCACATCCACTGATGAAATAGAGGCGTTATTCAAACCCCAATACCACATGAGACATAATTTTATATCATTCTTCACAATACCTCAAAGTCTCCATTGTCAAGCCTCACCCTAAATGCCATAAAGTTCTTATTTCTGTCGCACATCAAAGTGTTCCTTGATAAACAAACAGGACCGCCGCCTGCGCAGGTTTGGGAACACCTGTTAGGATTCTTAGAAACTTTACTCATAAAAATGAACGCTTCCTGTAGTGAAGTGTTGTAGGTCACTACTGGATTGAATTGAGTAATTGACAAGTAAAAATAGGTATTCTAAACTATAACTAAAGACACATACAATCGCGACCGTTCCCATGGGGTAGACAGAGCACACAACGTTATACAGACAAAACTTCAAAACCCGACACACACACACATAAATAATACGCCTATTCTCACGCCTGTATTCCCAAGAGGGGTAGGCAGAGCACATGAATTCAAAAATTCAGTGCCACGTTTAGCAATTTCAGGGTAACCAGATGATTGAATGTGATATTGCAGTGACAGGTTGCTAGCCCATCGCCCACAATACACTAACCCTTTCCCACAGTCGACTCTTACGACACCCACGGGAAGAAAGGGGGAGGTTCTATTCTAACCCGGCACCACACGGGGAATAATACCTAATTAATTAATAATTTAATTATTTGGAAATGCAAATTCAATCTTTAGAAGTATTTTCAAAGTTTGATCCAGGAAGTTTCATCAACTTGTCACTATCATACCTTTTACACCTGTTTTGAAATCTAAAACTATGCTGAAAGTCGCTACAAAAAGTGACATAGTCAAGGTTCTGTCTAGGTAGCGCTTTGTGTGCTCTGCCTACCTCATTTGGGAACACAGGCGTGTATGTATGTATGTAATTCTGAGCGCACTGATCAAAAGCCCTGTAGGACTTCAAACTTCGCTGTCTGCACTGAACTAGTCTCTTCAACCCTTGCAATGACCACAGCATTTGCATCCTCACGCTTCAGAATATAAAACCAACGCTTTCAGAATAAATTTACAAGTTTCATACCCACTTAAAAGCACGGTTTGCAATGAACGTTGTTTGTGAATACTTAGTGGTATTTGATATAAAAAGGGCTGGGAACTATTTTATGTTTTAGCAATTTGAATTTTTAAGTTAGTGAAATCTGTCATGTTTAGAATAACGCCTGTCCATTTCGTCCGTTGGCCTGAAAAGAGGTGATTTGGTAAAATAGATTGAGGTACGTTTTCTTCAGTGACATGCTAGCTTCCTCTCAATATTATCTCTTTAATTGAACTTAAAACCTAATAATAAGCTAAAACGACTACGATAAGTGAACTAGTTATGATTTTATCTACACAACGTTTCGTATGCTCTGCTTACCCAATTTTGAAATACTGATGTGATGTACCTGTATCATATACAATAATTATCATCCTTACTATCCTTACTATAATAAATATATTATAAATCAGAAAGTGAGTTTGTTTGTTTGTTTGTTCCGCTTTCACGTCGTAACTACTGAGCCGATTGCTTTGAAATTTTGCAGACGTCAAGTTAGAAGTCCGGATTAAATAATAGGGTACTTTTTATCCCGGAAAAATTGATATTCCCGAGGGAATGTTCGCTTTATACCGCAATATAAACGAATTCCATGCGGGCGAAGCCGCGGGCGGAAAGCTAGTACTATATAAAGATAATTACAAATACAGAAATCATCTTAACCTATTTACTTAGTCTTTATTATGAATTCCACGGAATAAATGGGAGGTATTATACTAAACCATACACACGGTTAAGATACATTGGGTATACCGTACCATAAGTTGTGACATATGTCCATCTATATTGCTATAATCGGAATGAAATATGGCCACCATTATTTTCAGGAAATGCTCTCTGACACATTATTTATCGAGTCGGTAGCAATATTGGGGGACGAATGCAATAATATCAACGAGAGACAAAACCTAGAAGATTATGGTCTTAGCATTTTTTTTGTGGTGAAAGAAAACATAGTGAGGAAATCTGTGTGCAAATACAAAGCATTTGGGATGTTGCCTGGGTTAAAAAATATACACGCATACATACATACATACATACATAGGTATAGGTACTTACATACATAAATAAATACATACATACGTCACGCCTTTATTCCCAAACGGGCACACGAAACGCTACATAGACAAAACCATGACTATTTCACGTTTCGTGGCCACTTCTAGCATATTTTTTTTAGGTCCTGAGTTGGCACGTAAAATAGAGACAAGTGGCTAGCCTGGCGCCTAAAATATACCCTAACCTAATTCCTTAGTCAGTCAATTCATTATTTGGACGAAATGCTATTCTAAATCTGACACTATAATAAAAATGTATCATACTAATAAGTCCGTCAGTTAGATTATGGAATAATTTTAAACAAAAAAAAACCGACTTCAAATTTGGGCTATACTGAAAGCATTTGTCTAATGAAGGTGACCTTTCATCACCAGCAGACCTCACTAATTACTGAAATTATAATTTCCAGTCTGCAGGTGCATTCAGTATTGAAAGAATTATCCTTTAACTCCTAAGCATTAACGAGTTGACCTTCCATCATCAGCTCAGTAATTTTTTTTTTACTGCCAGACGTAAATACTGGTGTAGCTTTGAAAAATGTACTAAAAACATTACCTGTGCCTATAAAATTTGAGGGTTGCCCTCGATTTCCCTCATATTTCATCATCAGGTCAAGATATGCTGACAATGGGACCACCTGGAAACTAAACCCTTTCAAACAAAAAAAGAATTTTCCAAATCGGTCCAGGCGTCTTCGAGTAATCAGCGAACACACATAAAAAAAAAAAAAATGATAAAAAAAAAAAAAATATCCCGACGAATTGAGAACCTCCTCCTTTTTTTGAAGTCGGTTAAAAATGTATTATACCTAGTAATAAGTCCGTTAGTTAGAGTATGGAAAAATATGAGACAGTTTATGAAATAATTAAACGTCGACAAAGAAATAGATCGTCAAACTTCTGTAATGGGGTCTTGGTGTCGTCACGCCTTGGCGAAATTTGTACCACGTACTGACGTCACTCGAAATTCTAAGCTCTGTATTCTCTATATGACGTAATCTATCTGACATACATACTATCGTTTTCTTGTCAAATACCCAATCGAATATCCCAATTTGCAGATGCAATGTAGAAACTACACCCGTGCTCGCAATTGCTATGAAGGCTGGTGTTTAGGCGTACATACAATCTACATACATGCATTATAGTCATAGATTTTTCTATGTAGCGCTTCGTTTGATCTACCCCCCCCCTCATTTTGGAATACAGGGGTCATATTCGTACGTACGTGTGTATGTATGCACGGCCAAGGACTTTAGTTCATGACTACCATGCTACCTTAGAACCTTTTCAAAGAAAAAATCATCACAATTTCTCTTGATAATTAATGGGATGTCACTATGAAGTTTATTGTGAATTGGCTCATGGATTAAAGTCCTTGACTGTACGTAGTTTCTAATCTCATTTAGGAAAGTACAATGTGGTAATCCCAACGAATAGGAAGGGGTTTTTTTCGTCCAGACTGCCAATAATGATAATTAAGTTTTTTTACTTACTCCGTCGTAATATGGTTCTAGTTTGCTTGTAGCTGGTTAAAGATTAAATTCTTAATTCAAAGGAACAATCGCATGGGTATTTGTTATCATGGTATTCCAGGAAAGGTCACGGAATTCGGGTCAGTGGATACGTTTTTTACGTACTTACGTAGCTAATAGTGTTCCTAGTGCGTAAACTATGTTGTAAATAAGTTTACAAAAATATCGATAGTTTTCCAAAATGTCGGATCTGCGTGGAAATTTATCCAAGCCGTCTCGTGCTATACAACCGTGGTGGCCCAAAGACTGACTTGTGGCCTCTCATGCAGAGGGTCGTAGATTCGAATCCCAGGCTCTCATCTGTGAATTTTTCGGAATTTATGTACGAAATCGAATTTGATATCAAGATCACGAGCTATGGAGAAAGAAAACATCGTGAAAAAGCGACAATAGCGCTACAGCGACGAAGTAATTTAATGTTGTGTATAAAGTTCCCAATCGGCATTGGGCCTGCGTGGGAACAATACCCTAAGCCCTCTCATACTGAGCTGAAGCCGGTGCCCAGCAGTGGGACGTATTTAGACTGGACTATTATTTTATTTTATGATAAAAGAACGTCAATGGAAGCTTTTTTTAATTTTAGTTTCACATGTTTGTTAGTTTATTTATAATCAAATGTTAAATTTTTTCACACCAACTTTTTTTACTTAATTTCACTGTTAATACTGCCACTACTTTTTGTACCAGTATACAAAAATTGGTGGTGCCGGGTTAGAATAGATCCTCCCCCTTTCTTCCCGTGGGTGTCGTAAGAGTCGACTCTGGGAAAGGGTTAGCGTATTGTGGGCGATGGGCTAACCTGTCACTGCAATATCACGTTTAACCATCTGGTTACCCTGATTGCTAAACGTGGCACTGGATTTTTGAATTCATGTGCTCTGCCTACCCCTCTTGGGATTACAGGCGTGAGAATATGTACGTATGTATATATACAATAATTTTAAACAAAAAAAAACCGACTTCAAATTAGCAATATTTTGAAAGTGTTCTGTTTACTGAATGTAAAATCTTGACTTCATCAACAAATTACCGAAAACGCCGTACATCTCCATACAAAATTTGAAGAGTTCCCTCGATTTCTACAAGATTCCACCATCAGATCCTGGTTTCGTGCCAATGGGACCAATTTCGAGTTATACCCTTTCGATTAAAAAAAAAATTGTGAAAATCGGTCCACGGGTTTTCGAGATATCGAGTAACATACACACAAAAAAAATAAAATAAAAAAAATTAGTTCGAATGTAGAACCTCCTCCTTTTTGAAGTCGGTTAAAATAGAATTAACTACAGTTTTAAATTATATTACGTCTATCGACAATTAAGGTCAATACATCGACATTATCGATAACTCGATACGTGGTTGCGTCACTAATCGACTCTTAAATATGAGCCAAAATGTTCTGAAATTAACAGTGTGTTTTTATCGAGTGTTGTCGAAGAGACGGTCAATCATGTCGTTGACACGAATTATTGTGGCAGTATTCATTGTCAGCATCTCTATTTCAAGTAAGTTATATTTTGTCGCGGCAGAATAAAATTTCGATGTTATTTTTGCAGTTGAAGCAATGTACAGCGTAGCTGTCTCGTTAGTATTGTTATTTACCCCTATACGTATTTCACCGAGATTGTTATTTATTTGGAACGCATTTTTCTTTCATATTTACAACTGAACTCCTTAATATTTGAGTCTATACATTGACGACGTGATTTAATTCCACCCTAGTAATAATAATAGTAGCCCAGCGGTTCAACCTGTGGCCTCTCAAGCAGAGGGTCGTGGGTTCAAATTCAAACCCCGGGCTCGCACCTCTGAATTTTTCGGAATTTATGTGCGATATCGAATTTGATATTTATCACGAGCTATTCGGTGAAGGAAAACATCGTGAGGAAACCTACACACAGCGACGAAGTAATTTAACGCTGTGTGTGAAGTTCCCAATCCGCACTGGGCCCGCGTGGGAACTATAGCCCAAGCCCTCTCGTACTGAGAGGAGGCCTGTGCCCTGCAGTGGGACGTATATAGGCTGATGATGATGAATAATAATAGTAGTAACATACAAATTTCGAACTAATACATCATGTTACATATCATTAACATAGTAAGAAGCACTATTTTAGTATCACCAATTTTTTTTCACACGGTATACTTAGGTAGTCGATAAAACATTACACAGTCGATAATAATTCTATTTAATGTGCTCAGTGTGCTAAATGATTTCTTGTTTTACTTTTAGATATCCAATCATCGGCATGTAGAATGACACAAATTAAAGACGAGAAAATAGATGCAGTGCCATTTGAATGCAAATTGACCCTCAATTACACAGGAAGTCATGTGGAAATATTTTCCTATGGTATTTGTGAAGGAATTGGCACAAAAATGGTCACTCTTAGGGCATTAGATGAATTCAACAGACAAGAAACAGACGCAAGCTTAGAAGAAATCCAGGCAAAAGCGAATGGCAATCTGTTACCAAGTAACAATTGTGTGAATATTCACACTGTAGATATAGCAAAGATTTATCGTGTTAATGAAGATAATGGTGAATTCTTTTCGATAGGTGATTCTGTTAGTGATTTAAATTATAATACGGGTTGCACGATCGTAATTAATGGAAACGAAAAACTAAATACGGATGCCTCCCTTATCTTAAAGAAAGGTGAAATAATGACACAGGCGGGTAAAAAGATTATTGATCAGGAAATGAAGACGCTGACATTTCTCAATAACGGGACACTTTACAAAACCGCTAGAGTATGGGAACAGACAAAAAACGAGAAGCAACTCTCTTGTGATGGAACACCTCACAGTAAAACTGCTAATAAAGTAGTGGAACATACCAAAATCGAGAAGCAAATCTCTTTTGATGGAACAACTCACAATAAAACTGCTAATAAAGTAGTAGAAGAGACACAAAACGAGAAGCAACTCTCTTCTGATGGAACACTTCACAATAAAACCGCTAATAAAGTAGTAGAAGAGACACAAGACGAGAAGCAACTCTCCTATAATGGAACAACTCACAATAAAACTGTTAATAAAGTAGTGGAAGAGACTCAAGACGAGAAGCAACTCTCCTCCGATGGAACACTTTACAATGAAGCAAATAATAATGCAACGGAACAAATAACTGAAAGGACGAAAACCGGTGATAATCAATTGCCTGATCAACATAAAAATTCGTCATGTACTGTTAACCCCAACGTTGTTATGATATTTTGTTTTAAATTATTGTTTTTGTACTATCAAACGTCATAATAAATTGGAGTGTATTTAAATACTTTAGAATATTAAGAAAAAAATAACAGGGACGAATTTTGGATACGTTTCTTGTCCAAATAAAAGAAAACTAATTCAAGTTATATCCCGACACCACACATGTGGTGGTCGTATACATCCAAATCCCGTGTGGTGCCGGGTTAGAATAGCACCTCCCCCTTTCTTCCCGTGCGTGTCGTAAGAGTCGACTCTGGGAAAGGGTTAATGTATTGTGGGCGATGGGTTAGCAACCTGTCACTACAACATCACGTTTAACCATCTGGTTACCCTGAAATTGCTAAACGTAGCACTGGATTTTTGAATTCATGTGCTCTGCCTACCCCTCTTGGGAATACAAGCGTGAGAATATGTATGTATGTATGTATGTATATTTTTGATCTTGATTTTTTTTGAGTGAATACTGTACTATTCTTACAAATCTTCTTCTTGATATTTTAATGTATTTTGTGCCTCCGAGTCTATGTACCTATTTCCAGAAATGGAAATATCTCACCGTACAATTTCATAACACTGAAAATCCTTTAAATTGAATGAAAAACTTATCTTTTAATTAATAACCCTTATTATCATTAATTTTACGTTCAAATAACTTCTAAATACTTTTAAGTCTTATTACGAATACATTTATTTAAGTCCTTTTACGGAAACTTTAAAGCAAAAAGGTGAGGGTTGTTTTTGCTTTGGTTGGGAAAGAAGGGTTTTTGCGAAATATTAGGGTCGTCGGAAATCAAAATGTTAGAAACTTCGCAAAGGCATTGCAGTGTATGGAGAGGCTACTGTGTACTAGAGACTGGTATGTGAATGTGATATTGCGATGTCGACTTAAAAATATAATTCGAACATTACTCAGATTGATTATGCATAAATATGGGATACATATTGATCGGATAAGAAAGTATTTAAAATTTACATGGGTTCATTATCAAACTTCCGGAGTAGGGGCATGTGAAGTCGTTTTATTTTTAAATTGTATCATGTAGTGATGCTGTGTTCTGATTAAGACTAAGTATTTTTTAATTAATAGTTAAGCACAGTGCATTGTTGTAATGAGAGTGATAAAAAAATAATTAAAAAAACATTTTTCAATGAAAAATAAATTAGTTTCTTTTTTTACTAACACGCGTCGTATATTTTTAACCTCACCACGCATAATATACTTTTTAATTTTGTCAATTTTCTATATTCTCAGCAACAAAGTGTTTTTTGCTTATTTAGGTAAATATGATGTCAGCAACAGATTAAGAACGCTCGTAAAGTATAGTTTTACCAAATGAAATGGCTCTTGCTTACTTAATTTAAGAATGCAGACGTAATTACCTATTTTCTTTACGTTTTATAAATTATGATACTTAAATTGCGGATTGCGGTGCATTCTTCTTAGCCATCATGGTTTTAGACATGGTAGGCTCAAAGCAGTGTAGAAGAGCCCCTTGCATTACTATTTTCCTTTTAATTTGGTTCTTAAAGTGGAGCGTCCAAGGCCAGTAAATGCCTTCCACTGAATTTGTAAAGTGCCAGATACTCCGTTGTTCCTCAGACCAGCCTCTAAAAACAGCGAAGTATTCGCTAAGCATAATTAGAAGGTAAACGGGCGTGACCGCTAGAAGGGTTCCTTAAGGGTTTCGAGCAAGGGGTCCGCAGCTTTATGAGCGGACCCCATGGTTCCATTCATTATTTTATTTAATTAGACATTTGCAGACGTTTCAAAAACTTTATGAGCCCTGAAAGCTTTGAGGAGTATTAGGAATGATTTTATACGATGTTTGATGGGTAACAAGACGGACGTAATGGCTGAGATGACAGAAGGAAGTTATGGTCGTTATGAAGTTGATTCAATTAAAAATAAATATGATGATCGGAGTCCGATAAATGTTATTTTATAAGATAAAAAAATCCATTCATTAAATAAAACTGCAGCAGAGATGAGAGCGTTAAGAAGTCTGTAGGTTAAGAGGCGTTAAGAATCTGTGTCACAGAAAGTTGTAAAGAAAAGTGCCGAGTGCGATAAGGGAATGAGCTGATGTGAAAGTAGGTATACTGACTAGAATAGAGAAAGGTGTGCTTAGTTGGCTTGGTCATGTAGAGAGGATGGTAGAAGAAGATTTACTAAACAGATTTTTGTGCGAAATGCGGATTGAGAACTTCACATATAACATTGAATTACTTCGTCGATGTATGTAGGTTTCTTCAGGACATTTTCCTTCACCAAACAGCTCGTAGTAAATATCAAATTCTGTTTTATACATCAACCCCGTAAGAATAAGAGGTGTGAGTCACGACTCTTTGCATGATATACCACAAACCGCTAGGCTACCATTTACTATGAACTAATATAAATAATACAGCAAGCTTAATTAATTTTATAGGAAATTTCTAGATTGCCGGCAACTCGTTAATCCTGCCGCAAAGCAGCAGCGCACGTACTGTCGTGTTACGGTGAAGATGTACAATTACTGTCAGTGCACTGCATACTAGCGACATTTTTTACATAACTTGTATTTTACTCACCAGCAAATCTAAAACGTTTTAATCTAACACTATGAATATTAGATACCAGTAGGTAAGTGCTTACAATCTATACCTTTCATGGAAACGAAACTATCTCTTTGGTTATCTATTTTGATCGACAACTCCATCGGTTTCTATGAAATCCTCTTGAAATTTTCATGGAACTAATTTATTTGTTTGTTAGTGTTTTTAGTCTGACGCGGATTGCCCGCATGCATGAGGATTGACACATAATTCTTCCGATACTGGTCATTTTTTATCACGTCTATACTGTTACGCAACCCGTAAAAAACTGATACTCAAACCTGCGTATGATCCGTTTACGTACAGTAGAACCCGTTTAAGACGATCACGTTTAATACGATTTCTCGCTTAATACGCCACTTTACGCCAGTCCCTGCAACTTGAGACATATTTTCATACATTTCTTAACGCTTAATACGATTCGTCATCCCGTTTAATACGCCGGAGCCCGAGCTGAGATGCCCGTATTGTCAGTCTCGAGAGATGCTGTTCGAGGCATTCGCCCCCTTCAGCGGGGTCTTCACGCTCCCGAGTGGGCCCTCAGGCCTCGTTGGTAGTCTTCTGTGCTACGTCAGACTTCTGGTCCACCATTCAGTGACGTCGCAACCCGGTTTTTAAAGGTGTAAGGCCGGTGGTGTTCACTCCAGGCGTGCAGAGTGGCTAGCCGTTCCAAAAGAAATGCCACTGGGTGCTGGCCGGCTTGGATCTCCTGAATGAACAGGATCAGCTCCTCTGTCGGCACTCTTTCGCCTTCTTAAGTGTCCGAGCTTCGCTCCGTCTTCTCCTTTCCGGGGGCGGGCGGTGACCGCTTGGCTCGGCCCGGCTACGGCTGTAGGTGCGGGCTGACCTCGGCGGAGGCTGCCCTCTTGGCGTTTTTGCCTCCGCGCTTACGCCTTCTTTATTAACAGGAACAACTCCCATCGTTGGGTTGACATGAGTATAATACATACCAAGATTAAAACATGTAGTATGTTCTATTTTCCCTTTCCCGCATAATACGCTTTCTCGCTTAAGACGCGTTTTTGTTAGGGTCCCTGAGAAATCGTCTTAAGCGGGTTCTACTACCAATCCCGCGTGCGTGAGCAAATCCGCCTTAGGCTAAAAACAACCTCAAAGACATGCACACATAAAGAAAGCTCACGAAAAACGACAAAACATGAAACTTCTCATACGGTTATTATATCCCAATTTATTTTTCAAATGTCTTCTCTGTCGCCGAAGTTAATTCATAGTGCTTTTTTTAGTTCTGTGCCTTTATCCGGGACCAAAGGACCCTTATAAACACAAAACAGTTGAAAAGTACTAAAGGCGAACGTATCTCTTCCTGCTGAATTTCAAGCGATTGTAAAAACTTGTGAAATACACGTTCTGTGTTACGGGCGATCGTCATCTCTCTTGTGTCGATAGCGCTGTACCCGTCACTTGTTTCTGTGGGTGTTAGAGGTAAAAAAACCTGCGTCAAACCTTGTCAAATCCCGAAAACAAAGGTGCTCGTTTTTGAAAAATAGGTAACCATAATGAAACAGCCTACACTCGGACTGATGGACGCCATTTTGCGTTTATTAGTGCCCTTTATGGCACAAATGCAGGGCTTTGTGAGGGGATTAATTATGAAGGGAACGGAGGTTAGGATTATGATGGCATTTTGTTGATGCTGAAACAAGAGCATGGGCGAATGGCATTTTTTAACAAACATCAGGTCTGTATTCCCAAATGGGGTACAGAGAACATAGAACAGTACATGGTCAAAACGTGACTTTTAGAAGCCACGTTTACAATATTTTTGGGTTGGAATATGGATGAATGAAGTATAATAGTGACAGCATGTCGCCTAAAGCATACTTACACACATATGTATATCACGCTTTTATTCCCAAATGAGGTAGGCAGAGCACACAAAACGTGACATAGACAGAACCATAATTATCGCGCTCCGCAGCCTCTTCTAGTATAATTTGAGGCTTGAAAACAGATGGAAAGGGTAGTAAAAATAAAGCCTTAGCATAAACTAATTTTCTTAGTTGGTACAGTCGACCAAGAAATTGGTCTACCCCCTCAAGATCGATATTCATTTGAACCTCATGAAACAACAAGGTCGATTTCCCCTCGCCATAATATTATGACAGTGACAATGTCAACCTTGTGACAATTTTGATCTCACAGAAACTTTTGTCAAAAGTGGTAGACCACTTCCTTGACCCACCGTACGACACAGAAGAAATGGAGAGGTGTTATTCTAAACTCGATACCACATGGGTCCCCATAACATGGCATAACAAGTCCCCCACGGCCATCCATGGGGATAGGTAGTTCACTCACCTAATATCTCAGTCATGGCAAAATAAATAAATTCCATTTCATTAAAAACTTCATCGACACTAACGTACCTGTACCCGGAAATGCATGCATAATCATTGTGATTAAAACACAGGTGGCTACCGAAATCACTTTAACAACCTCGCATCTGTAAACCTCACACCAAGTCACTACTAACCTTAAATCAAACACCGTAGAATAGGTTTCTGAAACACCGTGTTTGGTGTAATACGAGGTAAAGTTAAGCTGTGACCTCCCCTTGATGAAGGCGCGGTTCCATCAGGGAGCCGTTGCCTTGAATAAAAGATATGGAATGGAATGACCTTATTTGACCTGGTTTTGGGGGTGACAATGCTCGTCTATTAATAGTAAAGTGACGAGTTACGTCCGTTTTGCACGACGTGTCGTGTAAACAGTTGGAGTTACGATACATCGCAGCAAGGGCGTAACTTTTCACTTACAAGTAGGAGACTTGAGAGAAATCTCTGTCCAGGCAAAGAAGTCCACAGAGAGAATGTTAGATGTTGTTTTTTAAGAAGAAATACATTTATTAATACGATAATTTGACATTCTTAAATGTAAACATTGTTAATCTATTCTAAAGTAAGGAAACAATCCTTTAATTAAACCAAACAGGGTCAAATCAGCACTGATTTTGAGTGCGATACTGGGAACTTAAAACTAGAATGAACATTCAATGTAATATCATCGTTTTTCGGTGGGTGAGAAATCAATTGGTTTGACTACTTATAGGTAAGGTAAACGACCCTGTGCTCGACACTGATCCAATACTTGACACTTGCAACCTGTCATAGCAAGATGGGTGCCATCTACTGGGCGTCGAGCATTGGTACGGCTGGATAGCCCAGCGGTTAGACAACCTGACTGTGAAGCTTAAGGTCCCGGGTTCGATCCCCGGTCGGGGCAGATGTTTGTATGATGAATACAAATGTTTGCTCTCGGGTTTTGGATGTTTATTTATATATAAGTAAGTTTATCCGTTGTCTAGTACCCATAACCCAGGCATTAAATTGCCTACTTTGGGACTAGGTGATTGATGTGAGTATTGTCCAACGATATTTATTATTATTTCATCATCATCATCAGCCTATATTCGTCCACTGCTGGACATAGGCCTCTCCTATGGCACGCCACTCAACACGGTCCTCCGTCTTTCTCTTCCAACCGCTCTTCTTATTATTATTTACCTTATCTTATTTTAATGTTGGTCGCCATTACAAACAAAGCTGTAGAAAACATAATAACATAACTGTAAACCACGTTTACAGCTTACAGTTAAGCTGTTGGTCTGTCGTGGTCAGCGGTCGCAGGTGCAGATAATTCCGGTACAAATGATCCCTTAGGTAGACTGATAGCTGTAGGGTGTCAAGGGTGGTACAAGTATATTATGTTTCGGTTGTAGGTTGTAAGGAAGGTTAAAGCGATAGGCTAGCAACCTGTCACTTCTTGAACCTAGAAAATTGGTCAAAGTAGTTAAAGTGGTCCTAAAAATGAAATTGATCAGGTACTCGCATGATTTTATGTAGAGATTAGCTCGACATGTTTCTGCTCAATTAGTTATCCATTGACTCAATTAATAACTTGACGATAGGTCACAATGACTCACTTTCCGCCAACCCACGTCCTCACTTTCTAAAATGCACCTTTAACCTATTTTCCTTAATCGCCTACGACATCCGCGGAAAAAATGGAGAGGTATTATTCTAAACTCGAAATCACATAAAATCCTACGCGCAGAATTTGACTCCAATGGCAATTCAACTTCCTCTCTAAATTTTCAAGCACTTTTGTATGAAAATCAGGACGTAAGTGATGACAAAAAGTAATTAAAAAATCTCTAAACCCGATTCCCATTTAACGCGTGCCACTAAACGTAACAGTTGCGTATTTCAAGGCTTAATAACGGAGTCGTTAGAACACGTAGGAACATTCCACTTACCAGAAAATGTTATGTTTTAAACGGGCTTTAGTGCGGTGTGAGTCACAGGATACTGCGGGCGGGTTGTTTGTCACTCCGTCTTATAGTTTCACTTGTTTGTTTGTTTGTAATAAAATCTTTTAAGTCTGATCCGTATGGCATCCTGGTTCTAACTATTACTTTGTTGCTAGCTATAGAAATCGAGTCCATGCGGTCCCAACGTGACAATTTTTTAAATGTTTTAAAAAAGCCCCTGGTCGACGCAACTGGCGACCAACGGGCCGGCAGCTACTTTTCCTAAATAATTAGTATAGCTGTTCAAAGGGAGAACGCTGCCAGCTGAACTAAGGTGTTGGCAAAAAATATAGCTTACGAAAAACTTGTACAAAAATTAAACTCTCGTTTGTTTTTGCGTTGCACTACTCAAAAAAATCTAAAATTCTAAATAAATCGCCGTCGCCTGTGACATGTACCAAATAATTTTACGCGAAATTAAATCTGCGGCTGTGCCGGTATGGGACATTAAAATTACAGAGGCAGTCGAATCCTGAATACTTTACGCCGTTGTTAGCTGCCGGATACGGAAGCGCCGAGATTCCGTTCATTCCCTTTTATTTTAAACGCTTTTGGATTTAGCCTTGTAATGAACATCGTGAACATGTTTTTTTGTAATGTAATGTGTGATGTCGGTTTTAAAACAGTCACTTTTATATATCTTCGGTGTCATAAGATGTAGTATGCTTTGGGCGATAGGCTAGCTACCGGTCACTATAATGCATCTTATATCTAACTCAGTGTTGGGTCGGATTAGAATAACACCTCACTATCTCTTCCGTGAATGTAAAACTACTAAGGGAATAGGATTCAGTATGGTTTAGGTGACAGACTAGCAACCTGTCACTATTATACCTCTGTCATATCTGAAAGTGGCTGTGAAACGTGAAATAGACATGTAACGACTCGTGTGCTCTATACCCCATTTGGGTAACATGTAAAATATGTAATATTTAATACTGAAAGAAAGAAGAGTCTGCCGTAATTTCCAGATTGAAAAAGATCATTAGACTACATCTATCTGAATTTCGTCTGACATACAGATTGAGTTATTTTTGCATTTCTTCGTCTAGTACTAAACTGGGATTTCTCTTTTGTAAGAAAAATACCGAAGCAGCGAGATTTGTTTAAAAGTGCCGAGTGACGAAATATTCCTAACACTCCCAAAGGAAAGTGTCAAAGTTTCACTTTGTGAATTATTTTGTGAAATAAGTTGACACGTCTGAACACGAAATATAATACCGTAAAATCGGGGTGAGTAGGGATACACAGGCATTAAAGCCATGTTTCTTTGCATTTCATACAAACTCGGTGTCTAAATGGTTTAAATAAAAGGTCGTTTGCATTTCTGTCTTGTTACGTTTTGTAGGTAGTTCCATGTCATAACTTTATAGATAATCACAGAAATAGGGTTGGGATGAGATGGGACTTAATACTAGAATTATTATTGTGGGCACTTACGGTGAGACTGGTCCACAAATTGAAAGTCGCTCAGAGAGCTATGGAGAGGCCTATGCTCGGAATTTCTCTGAAGAATCGCATCAGAAATGAAGTAATCCGACAGAGAACTAAAGTCACCGACATGGCCGAGAAGATTAGCAAACTCAAGTGGCAATGGGCTGGTCACATATGCCGTAGAACCGATAACCGTTGGGGTAGACGTGTTCTAGAGTGGAGACCTCGGCTCGGCAAGCGTAGTGTAGGACGCCCGTGGGCAAGATGGAGCGACGATATACGCAAGGTGGCTGGGAGCGGTTGGAAGAGAAGGACGGAGGACCGTGTTGAGTGGCGTGCCATAGGAGAGGCCTATGTCCAGCAGTGGACGAATATAGGCTGATGATGATGATGATGATGACTAGAATTATTTATACATAAAAATATTAGGAAAAGTGCGTTGAAACTGCATCAACTTCACCAGCCCGTTTTACTGTCTTTTTTGTCAACTCAAAGATTAAAACACATCGTGCTAGAGTTTAAATTAAAAGTTATTTCAAGTTACCCAACTGTCGCCTGAAAGAAGGGTTATTAAACAGTTAAGCGATCCCTTCAACCTGTACCTCAGAGCTATTCCCAAGGCGGAGTCGCGGGTTTGTGGCAAAGTTACGGACAGACAGACGGCTACACGAGCCCTTAAGTAGTTTAGATTGTTTCGAATAGTTTAATGCCTCCAGCTTCAGTCGGACGTTGATCGAAGAGCCATGGTTATGTTGTACTCTAAGCACCTAATATAATAGTACGGTTGAAAGAGGATATTGTAACCTACAGGCTTCGCATAAGACTCGTGTTGGACAAGACTACATGCTTGTCTTTTTCTGACGTTTCTATTTAGACAGACATGTAGGTACAGTCTAAGCTCGACTACGCATATTATACGATAATATTTTATCTGCGTATAAATGTCATCTTTCCATATGTCGCTGCCAACAGATACCTGACGGTGAGCTATGTGTGTTAGCTTATTAAATTGTAAGTAAATTGAAGAGCGATATTGACAAATATCTGGTCAGATACCTACATATATCTTACCGTAGCTGTTTAATGTGTGACGAGCTTATATCGCGCGCATTTCTACTCGCGTTTTGCTGTGCTAAGCCAACAGAACAGAGAAAAGAAATTGCGTTGGTTTGTTCACAGAATAGGTTATAGTACTACAGAAAAGCCACCCCCGAACATCTTTAGGCGTAAAAATGTTGATGTCTCTTTCTACATTCTGGCTGCCGTAGATTTTTCTTGAAGTCTCACCGGCGTTTTTGACCTCATTTACGAACATAGGCGCGTGATTGTATGTACGTATATTCTTAACCAAATGAGTCAGATACTGACAGGACACTAGAATCACCAATTTATTACCGAACGCCCTAAAAATAATGCGCAAGCAAAACAATAACGAGCACAAACATAAATTACGACATCAGGGCAGTTTTTCCACGAAGGGCGGGGGTGGTTTACGCGGAACTATGATTCAGCCCTTTTGAAGTTTGATAAACAGCGCCATCTAGCGTGATTCATTGTTATTGATCATAAAGTAATAAGGGATGTGTGTTAATGTTACAACAATATGGAGGCTTTATAAGACTTTGTCATTATGGAGATTTAGGAGCGAAAAGCAAGCGAAGTTCTAACTTTTCCTTGCAAAATTTCGCGCTATTGTAGGCGAGTTACCCGCTTGAAGTAGGTATTTTACTTCAATAATTCTAGAACTATTCAAGGAAATTCACGGAACCACGCATGGATATTTTGAGGATTTGAATATCTTGTTTAATTATTTATGGACTTCTTTCAGACCAGAGTCCATAGAGATTAGTCTTAAATCAAAGAAGACTACGTGGTTTTGTTTTTTAGTAGAAATTATTTGATCTCATGTTTCTGAGCAGTGGCGTA
>BHDV01022477.1:0-16303 GCA_005406045.1 Adoxophyes honmai | reverse complement strand
TTCTTTAAAAACTTAAGGATTTATAGCTATGTAAAGCATTTGAAAAACATCAAAATCGCCGAATTGTGTTTGCACGCTCTTAATTTGACAGGTATTACAGTGACAGGTTGCTAGCCTGTCGCCTAAAATATACATACATACATACATATTCTCACGCCTGTATTCCCATGAGGGGTAGGCAGAGCACATGAATTCAAAAATCCAGCCTAAAATATACCTTAACTTAATCCTTGGTCCTCTTACGACATCCACGAAAAAAATGGAGATATATGTCGTTCTAATTCCGACTCCACACTGAACAACAAAACATACATACAAGTATGCATGTATTAAAAATAACCAGTGACCTATAGACCCTGCGCAGACGACAAACTATCTGCGACGAACTTTTTAGTCTGTGAAAATAGAACTAATGGAATTATATGCAGTAACCCACACGACGCGCAAATAGTCCGGCGCACAATGCATACAATCCACGCAGACTTTTTGCGCGATCGACGCACAAAAAGTCTGTCATCTCCGCTGCACCCCAGGGTGTGGTCTGATAATTAAACCTACTTTGTATGTAGACCTTGAAACCATAAATCTCAGTTGGTATTCTCCCTTCTACATACGTTAATCTCCTTCTAACTTCGAGGGGGAAGACAAAAAGGTATTCCCAACACGTAGCAACTCAGAGAAATGCAATAAGGGAACTTTAACACAGGCTGTGGGGGGAAAAACTAAGAAAGTAATGCTAGAATGGCGTCTGTAGCTTAGTTTTTAAGTTGGGTACTAAAACCTTATTAGTCATATGAAAGAAATACTTGTATACACCACGCCCGTGTTTCTAAATGAGGTAGGTAGAGCACACGAAATGCAACATGGACAAAACTATGACCTCGATTCGTGTCTTTTCGAGGCTACTTCTAAAATATTTTTTAGGTTTTGATTTGGCAGGTATAATAGTAACAGGTTGCTAGCCTGCCCCCTAAAGGATACCTAAACCTATTTCCTTAGTTGGTTCTTACGACATCGACGGAAGAAAAGGATAGGTGTAATTCTATACCCGTATCTTAGACTCCAATAAGCGTGATTAAAAACTGATTTCGATAAAACCTTCACAAATATCACCGTCACAAATACGTTTTCTTAAAATACGAAACCTTCAAGCTATTAAAGCTTTCTTTATTAGATAATCCATTATCCAACAAATAACTATAATGGGGTAATGGAAGCTCCATTTTGATAATTACGAGGAAAATCGAATGGCTATAGATTTTATTATTATGGTATTGTTATTTTGTTACTGGCATACCCACAGACTTATATCGAAATAGATGACAAGTGTATGTACTTCGCGTGCCAAAAGGAAGCCAAAAGGGAGAGCAATGCTCTTCCTTTGACGCGATTCCATTTAGTTTTGTATCACTTAGACTAGGTTTAACTGCGTAACAGGACCACTTGAATAAGGCGGCGTCTTTGAATCGGTTTCACTCAGACTGTCAATTCCCATCACTAAAGCGCTTGTGACGTTACAGTAGGTAGAGAAAAAGTGGCACGCTTGGTTTTCATACAAATGCAGGAACTCGCGGTATCTATTTCAATATAAGTCCGTGGGCATACTTTTACTGGGTGGTCGGAAATTGACCGTTAATATTACCAGTGGTCGGATATACGCGTCCGAAAACCCTAAAAATTGACATGATTCACCTTGTGGAAGACAAATGTTTTTCATATTTACGTATACGCGGGACTTAATCATGGTGTTTTTAATGGCAAATAATAAACCTGGCCGCAAATTTTATTTTTGGCCGTATACTCAAACTTCTAATTTAATAACTAAGCATCGGGAAAATTATATAGCCTCTAAAAAACTAATTCATCTTCTTTACAACGCCAACAAAAAATTACAAAGGTAGCGTCAAGTCAAGATCAACAATTATTATGTATTACTTGCCTCAAATTTACTAACTCGGCCACGAAATTCGTAACTCATTGTCACTTTACATTTAATAGCTTCTCCTCAAAATTTATCTATTGAAGCCTCAATAGACAACATTAATTATTCTAACTTAACATGTAAAATAATACTTCATATTCTTTTATCATGAAAATAGCCATTTTACGATTTGGCGTGAGTGTGCGCCATGACAGCAAATGGCCATTTGCACCAGTTAGAGATACATTAATCAGATGACGGTTGATTGCGGCTGAGTTAGTAATTTAGAAGGCAACTTAGATTTTTCAGAAGCCAATTATGGTGTCAAAAAGAAGTTGATTTAATTACTACCCGTTTTTAATTACTTTTCGTTAAAAATCCTGTGATTAAGTCCCGTGTATACGTAAATATGAGTGGGAATTACAAAAGTTAAAAACAGTAAATGTTTCATCGCTTTTCAGGTCATTGCGCCCTGTGTTTTACTTACTTTACGTCTTATACGCAGCACGTACAGTCAGCGTCTGATACATGGTTACACATTGGTACTTTGTCACTGTGATCGCAGTGACAATTTCATGCGAGAGTTCAAATATGAGGTTAATTAGAAAAGGTACTAAAGTGTATACATGTATCAGACGCTGACTGTACGCACCTATAATCGTTCGATAGTGTACAAAAGATTTGGCGATATTTTCAGATTTTCGAATTTTTTTATACATGAAATCCCGGGAAAAAACCTCACAGTAAAAAAAATGTAATGTAGAATGGGAAATTACAACAATTAAAAGATACAATAATCGTGCAATGTACGAGTGTGTCGAAAGTTAAGGGTTTTAACATAAAGACTGAAAACAAAGTCACCTTATGAGCTTTCCTTTCTTTTTTTAGGAATCTCTAAAAATCAAGATAATATTTGACAAATTATAAATGTCACGAGCAAGAAACTGGGTCCGTGACATTATTAGCTGGACCCTTATCGGGGTCCAAACATAGTATGTCAATTTACTGGAGAGAAGTATGACGTTAAGTCATTAATCATTTAAGGTTACTTTGGTTGACTTTGGATCCTTCTGAAATAAGGGAGCAAGGGAATTGGAAATATTTTCAGATTTTCGTTTTTTTTTTAATGAAAATTCCGGGTAAAAAGCATCACAGGGGTTTTCCGACGCGTTTACCCGACCACACTCATGGTACTGCATAAACGCTGGAACAAAATGTAGCATGCGCCTCCGATCCACGACAAGCAGGGGAACGGTGTGCGCTGCGCTGCTGTATGGTGTTTGTTCCAAGATGGCGAGGTTTAGAGGACGATTGAGCAAAGGTGCGAGGTCGGATATCGTCATGAGTAGGCCGTCGTCGAGTAGAGTGAAGTAAGGCTCGTACTCGGGGTCGAGCATGGTGTAATGGGAGTGGTTCCCGGTGAAGTGTCGGACAGCGTGTCCGGGGCGCACGTCGTGCGGCAGCAGTGTCACGGCGCGCGCCGGCGCCAGAGCGCACAGCAGCGCCGCGCCCACCAGCAGGCTGCGAGCCGAGCCAACCATCGCGAACTCGAACACTGCTCAGTTACTCCGACAACTCATACCTACAAACAAAAAACAACCGTCGTTAAAAATACCTCCAGCTTTCCAGTAATATCAATGGAACTAAGCTATTTAGAGATGCGGGGAATAAGGCGGAACGGACCAAGGGAGAAAAGTCATTTGTCTCATTCATCAGTCAGCTTAAAGAATATCAGTACAATCAGTTATTTTTTAAATAATTACCTGTCCTCGCATCTTTTTCTATGATTTGAGTCTGTTTTAAAGCTCGAGCTGAGACTAAAGGACGCGAAAAGACACAATAAAGGACTCTCGATTCAAAAAATTGTTCGAGTCTGAAATTCGAAATACTAATTAAGAGAGCGCACACATTTTTTACGAACGTAATATAAGATCAGGTGGGGGAAGAGAAATTCAGGGGCAGGGCAGGGGTAAGAGGCACCACAGACCATAACTCGTCGAGTTATGAGTGAGTATGGTCTGTAGAGCGCTCTTATCCCTGCGTTTCTCTTCCCCCACCTGACCTTAGTGGTTTTGGACCAATGTTTAAAAAATCGTGAAATGTAAATTAACTCATATTTAGCCATGAAAAAAATATGGTTAGACTAAACATATTCTGTAAATTTATAATAAAATTGTTTCATTTGTAATTACATTAAAATCAATGAGAAAAAAAATAAAGTAATGGTTCAACTTTCAAATTATGTAAAATAATATTTGAATAATAAAAACCAATAATTTGATTCATGTTAATCCGTTAATCCCCAGTAGACTATATTGTCTATCAGATAATAACAAGTTTATATCGTTTATGGTAAATTTTAATGGCAAATTTTCAAGTGAAAGACAGCTCTGACGCGTATTTTTGTGAAAACCCTTCAACAAATTGGCTAAGTAAAAGAAATCTGTTTTGCTAATAAAATATTTTTTTCCGTTAATCCCTAGAAAAAGAGTTTATTTATATGTTACAGTAGTTTTTCTTTAAAAACTTAAGGATTTATAGCTTTCTAAAGCATTGGAAAAACATCAAAATCACCGAATTTTGTGTGCACGCTCTTAAATGTGAAATTTTAAAATGTAGCCACTTCTAGGATATTTTTTGTGTTAAAAAACAGATGAAAAAGTATAATAGTGACAGGTTGCTAGCCTGTCTCCTGCAGCATACCTACTCTTTCCTTAGTCACCTCTTATGACATCCACGGAAAAATAGAGAAGTGTTAGAAGTGGCCACGTAACGTAAAACAGTCATAGTTTTGTCTATGTCACGTTTCTATTCTGCCCAACCCATTTGGAAATATAAACGTGTTTCTATCTATTTATATTAAAAAATAAACTCTACCAAAGTCTTTACCAAAACTATTCGTAACCTGTGATTCAGAACAGCAACTTAATTTGATTCTAACCCCAAGCAAGGTCGCGGGGCGTTGCTAGTAGCAATACTACTACTGACGATGTTTATTGTCTGTGTTGGTATGTGGAGTGTTTAGACGGGCGAGTGTACTTGCCTGGTTTTGGAGGGTAGGTTACTGGCACGCTTCAATCGGGATGGTAGTGGATTGGTCTCAAAATGTCATCAAACATTTAATATTATTTACATACAATCACGCCTCTGTTCTTTAACGTGACATAAACCAAACCACTTTTTTAGTCTTAAATTAAATAAAAGTCATAGTGCTTAGTTAAATAATAGTGACATGTTTCCTAACACATTTTACTTATTACTATAATAATCAAAATTTTGTCCACGTAGTGCTTAGTGTGTTTTTCCTGCCCATTTGTGAAAACAGGGCGTGGTGTACGTAATGTATTTATTATTAGATATATATAATAATTTAGAAAGTGTTTACACAAAAGGTTTCATTTAAGTGAAATAAAACGGATACTCTCCTGTCAATGTATCAAAATCAACTGGAGGAGCTAGAGTTTCTATGTTTAACGTTCAATTTGCCAAATTAAACTTTAAAAATCTTATTGTACTTAAAATTATGCACCGTGAATTATCTTCTATTCAATATTTAAATAACTGTTAATAAAAAGGGACATGACAACACGAAAGAAAATTAACAGTGAACTTTCCTCTCTTTTAAAATTTTTGAATGTTGAAACTTCTCACATTGTATTTTTAGACACGATACCATTACTTCTCCCTTTTTAGGGTTCCACACCCAAAAATGTAAACAGGACGCTATTACTCAGACTTCGCTGTCCGTCCGTCTATCGCCAGGGCGTATGTCACGAACCGTGCTACCTAGACTGTGAAAATTCCCACAGATTTTAACAACAAAGTACTAAAAATGGAATAAAATAATTTTCTAGGGCGGGTTTTTATACGATAATCGTGGTGTTTTTCATGTGTTCAGGTCGAAATAAGTAACAAAAAAACCGGTTGCCTGTAAAGTCGGTACACGGGCGAAAGTTTTACGTGACAACGACTTTGAGTGGTACTTTACTCTTTATGTCTGTCTCTCTCGCTCTTAGGCGGACGCGTGCCTCTCACTCGCTCTCATTGTGAGCGCATAACGTGAGCGGAGCGTAACGCAGTTTCTTGAAGTGTCACCCGGCAAACCAATTTATAAGACGTCACGTCAAAACAGGTAGCCACTAGAAATATACACATTATATTGAGTTGTATATCTAATTTGAAAGGAAACAGGGATATTAAAATTAAGTAAGTATTTAAGGGGGACTCCTAAACAAAACACGTGACTTTTTTTTGCTGAATTTGTTACGGAACCCATCGAGCGCGAATCCGACTCGCACTTGGCTTTTTTTTTCATTAATATCGTAAAAGGCGTGGAATAAAGTAGTATTTCTTTACTATTATACCCTGTTCAATCTAACTTAAAATCCAAAACGCATCACTCCGGGTAGTTCCAAGGTCTTGTTTAGTAACTGGAAGCCAGTAACCAGTCGAGTCCACTCGCCCACCCAACGCACTCGGGTCGAAGTTCCGCATCGCGTCATGCCGCAGTCAGTCGCACCTTCGCTGAGGAAAAATAGCTCAATACAAAGTGCGGAATAGCTCAATATTACATGTGAATAGCTCAAGATTATATGCGGAAAATAGCTCAATATTTATGTGAAAAAATAGCTCAAAATTACATACATGCTACATGCTTGTACTTCCAAATTGATAGGCAGAGGACACGAAACGTGACACAGACAAAACCATGACTATTTTACGCTCCGTAGCCATTTCTAGCATATATTTTAGGTTTTAAGGTGTTAGTTATAATAGTGACAGGTTGTTAGCCTGTCGCCTGAAGCATAATTATACCTTCCATAGTAGCCGACATCACCTTGTACTATTATCTATTCTGTGACATCGCGCGGAAACAGCTCAATATTACATGTGCAAAAATAGCCCACATACAGCTTGTATTCCCAAATGGGTAGGCACAACCTTTTAAACGCTCCATAAATGTATAACCACTATTTAGTCACTCCTAGCATAATTTTTGAAAACATGGAAGAGAGGAAAAGCCGTGGTAACCCAGCGGTTCGACCTGTGGCCTCTCAAGCAGAGGGTCGTGGGTTCAAACCCCGGGCTCGCACCTCTGAATTTTTCGGAATTTGTGTGCGACATCGAATTTGATATTTCTCACGAGCTCTTCGGTGAAGGAAAACATCCTGAGGAAACCTACACACAGCGATGAAGTAATTCAACGTTGTGTGTGAAGTTCCCTATCCGCACTGGGCCCGCGTGGGAACTATCGCCCAAGCCCTCTCATACTGAGAGGAGGCCTGTGCCCTGCAGTGGGACGTATATAGGCTGATGATGATGATGATAGTGACAAGTTGCCAGCTTGTTATTTAAAATATACCTTAACCTATATCCTTAGTCGCCTCACACGACATCCCCGGAAGAAATGGAGAGGTGTTATTCTAACATAGACACCACACTGAAACCGCTCCATATTACGTTTGGAAAACTAGCTCACTATAGATACACACATCACGCCTTTATCCCCAAATGGGGTAGGCAGAGCACACAAAATGCTACATAGACACAACCATGACAATTTCTCGCTTCGTATACCCGTTTTTGCAAAATTTTCAAAACAGATACAAGATAACAGTGACAGGTTGCCAGCCTGTCGTCTAAAACATACCTAATCCTTAATCGTCTCTTACGACACGGAAGAAATGGAGAGATGTTGTTCTAACCCACACGGGTTCATCAATAAATCATTAGTAATATTACGAGGCAGCGAACAATGTTTACACAGCTATGATTAACGATGTAGACACAACGCCATGTTTCCACCATCATTAAGGTGTAACTGCGGCTTTATTTGAAGGCATAAGTATAAGGCAAAGTTTTTGGTTAAAAAAAGGCACATCCGTTTCGCCCGTGGATGTTGTATGAAGCGGCTGGCCCTGCGCAGACGACAGACTATCCGCGACGGACTTTTTAGTCAGTGAGTATAAAACCTGGAATTGTATGCAGTAACACGAAGCGCGAAAAGGCCAGAGAACAATGCATACAATCCACGCAGACTTTTTGTGCGCCGCAGACTCGATCGCACAAAAAGTCTGTCGTCTGCGCTTCACCTATGGAAGGCCTTCCGAATGGAGCTACTCAAAAATAATTAGTTACAAACTGAAGTTAGTAAAGGGTTGCTAGAGCGTCACTGCCCGTACATTAACGTTGAAGTTCGCACACGAACCGACTTCACCAATTAGGCTCAATTCACACCAGAAGAGCAGCGCAGCGCGGCGTAACGGCGCGCAGTTTCAGTGTCATGAGAATTTCAACTTTATTTTCATTACAATAAGACTTATTATCGCATGAGAAACTCCAACGATGCGCGCGGATGCCCGCGGATCCGCGGGAATTCCAGCGCATTCCATAAACAAAGCCGTGCGACTGCGCGAGCTGTCGCGGGAATGCCCGAGGATGCTCGAGTAGTCGCGACGGCCGCTGTCAAAACATATTATGTCAATATGTCAATAATTATGTAAATTCTAGCGACTTCCTACGTATTCCAGCGGCTTCTCGAGCAGTCGCAGGAATCCTCGCGCGTTCTCCACGGAGCGGGTCGCTGCGCTACGCCGCGCTGCGCTGCTCTTCTGGTGTGAATTGAGCCTTAGTTACTAAACTGATCGCGAGAGACGCGGCGTGACGGTCGCCACGCTACTGGTAACCAGAGTTTCTTTGTTTCTGTTGCCAGTGTAGCGACTTTGTCGCTAGGAGTGACTACTTTTGCTAGACTTAGCGCCTAGCGATGTATTGAAGTGATGAAACAATAATCAAAATAGGTATCGGCGCAATATCGTACATAAAAATATGTAGGTAACTTAACAATTTTAGAGTCTCTTGTGAGTAGTTCGGTTATTAGTTGGTGACTAGTCGCTTTGTGGGAATGTATGGGCGATGACGCTCAAGCAACTCTTCACAAACTACAGTTTGTAAGGTAAATGTACCTGTGCTCGACACTGACCCAATACGTGGCACTTGCAACCTTACGTCATAGTAAGACAGGTGACAGATGGGTGCCATCTACTGGGCGTTGAGGCGTCGAGCATTGGTACTAGTTATGTTTTAGTAGCTCCATGTACGGAAGGCGTAATACTTCTATAATCTATTTTTAAACAAAAGAAATGACAGAAGTGGTTACGAA
Organism: Adoxophyes honmai; assembly: GCA_005406045.1. Classification (NCBI taxonomy): domain Eukaryota; kingdom Metazoa; phylum Arthropoda; class Insecta; order Lepidoptera; family Tortricidae; genus Adoxophyes; species Adoxophyes honmai. The sequence goes on along the minus strand of BHDV01022477.1, from coordinate 7,220 downwards.
TCGTAGTCACGTGCAGTCGACAGCTGCTGTCAATACCATGCGGTCGAGCATCCTTACTAATATTATAAATCGGAAAGTGAGTTTGTTTGTTTGTTCCGCTTTCACGCTGAAACTACTCAACCGATTGCTTTTAAATTTTGCAGACGTAAAGATATAAGTCCGGATTAAATAATAGGGTACTTTTTATCCCGGAAAAAAATGATGTTCCCGAGGGAATGTTCGCTTTATACCGCAATATAACCGAATTCCACGCGGGCGAAGCCGCGGGCGGAAAGCTAGTCTAATAATAATTCAGCCTACATACATACATACATTACATCACGCCTGCATTCCCAAATGGGGTAGGCAGAGCACATGAAACGCTTTATAGACACAACCATGACTATTTCCTCTCTCTCTCTCTCTTTTCTCCTTTCCTCTTATCCTATCAATCGCCCGAAGGTTAACTGGCAGAGATCCCCTCGGGGATAAGTTTGCCTTTGTACATTTAAGCTGTTGTCCTGTATTTTGTTTTTTGTAATTGTTTTATGTACAGTAAAGAGTCATACTTACAATACAATATTTCACGTTTCGAGCATAATTTTTGGTTTTTTAATTCAGCCTACTATTATTAATAATCCCACTACTAGGCACAGGCCTCGTCTTAGTATGAGAGGGCTTGGGCTACCGTTCCCAGGTCCAGTGGAGGATGGGAAACTTCACACACAGCATTTGATTACTTCGTCGCTGTATGTTTCCTCACGATATTATCCTTCATAATAGCTTCCGGTAAACTCTGAAAAACCGGCCAAGTGCGAGACGGACTCACGCACGGATTCCGTACCAAAAACAGCAAAAAAATTCGTTTTTTCTATGGGAGCCCCCCTTAATTACTATTATAATTTTGATTTTAGTATTTGTTGTTATAGCGGCAACAGAAATACATCATCTCCAAAAATTTCAATTGCCTAGCTCTCACGGTTCTTGAGATACAGCTTGGTGACAGACGGACAGACAGCGAAGTCTCAGTAATAGGGTCCAGTTTTCACTCTTTGGGTACGGAACCTTAAAAAAAGAGGTGCGAGCCTGGGATTTGAACCCGCGACCCTCTACATGCGGCCACAGGTCAAACAGCTACGGTTTTTAATATCGCCCTCCCTTTTGCATCCAGCGAAGTTTCGAAACTTCCCAAACGAAAAATAATTCAACAATTCCGACATAATAAAACTCTCACTTGGAAGTTTGGAAGTATTAAACCATTTCTGAACTACCAACCACGAAGACGCAGAAAATACGAATCGCATCGGAAGCGTGAATGTTAAAAAAGTGCCAAGTTCTGTAACACAGTTGTTTCAAATCAAATCAAAGTTATTAATTACATAACATGACATTGGCTGTGGCTATAAATATCATCACTATCATCATGCATGTGTATGTATGTAATTCTTTATTGCACAAAATAAACATGACAAAATAACAAGCACAAAACTAAAAACAGGTACAAAGTTAAGGCGAACATACCCTTTAAGGTCTCTTTTTGCTGACTTTCAAGCGATTGACAAAATATGTGAAATTAGAGTAGAGACACTAAGAAAGTTGAGAGAAAAAAGAAACCGCTACCCTAAAGTAACCACCACCGGCACCACCATCATCATCTCAGTCATAAGACTGAACATAGGCCTTCTCTTCGAAATTCCATACACCGGTTGGAAGCGACTCGGATCTAGCGTCATCCGGCGACCTTTATAAAGTCGTCTGTCCATCTTGTAGACGGACGTCCCATGCTGCGTTTGCTGGTCCGTGATCTTCAGGAGAAATTTTCGATCACATCGGCCATCTGCTCTGTGATGGCTATATACAGGCTGGAAAAATAACTCAAGCCCCAGAGGGAAACAATTGTAAATCCTTCTACCATTTTAACAGGTTTCCTAGGTACCTATCTCGTGTATTTTTTAGATGAGTTTTATCGAAGACCTTACATACATCACGCCTGTATTCACAAATGAAGTAGGCAGAGAATATAAAACATTACATAGTCCAAACCGGGACTATTTCATGTTTTACAGCCGTTTCTAGCACATTTTTAGTTAATAGGTACAATAGTGACACTAGTGACAGTAGTCGCCTCTTACAACATCCACGGAAGAAATGGAGAGGTATTACATAGACATAGACATAGACATAGTTCTTAACCCGATACCAAACGAGTTCATAGATTTTTTTTATAGATCAAGTACATCACAATGTCATTAGATGGTAATGAGACAAAAAGTTTGCTTATCCTGCTATTTTGTACAATTTGTTTAATGAGCATGCAAAATTACATCTTTATTGTAGACATACTTCAGGATTCATACTTGGCGAAAGCACTGCTGTGCCCCTTGGAAATATGAAAAATTCTGCTGGGAAATAAAACTTCGGCCAGCAAGCCTATTGGAACAAATTTTTATGGGCCGAGTTTAAGACAGGGATTATTTCGATGGCCCCTTAGTTCGTTTAGATGATTTTACAGCAAAATTTCAGAAATTCCGTAAAAATTTCTTATATACCGCGCGCAAAAATTTCAGGAATTCCGAAAAAAAAATCTTTTATACATACAATTGCGCTTATATTCCCAAAGGTTTATTTTTTTAAAGGTGGTAAGTTATCCCTTAAAGGATACGTCCGTCTTTGAACTTTACCATTTTGCTAGATTTTTTTGTATGACACTTTTTTTGTACCTTACTCGTACCATTTCCATTTTAGCCGTTCATTGTAAATCAAGTCCATATTAGGATAGGCAGAGCACACGAATGTGGAAAAACCATGTTTGTTACACGTTATGCATGTATGAGGAGATTGATGAATGTGGATGAAGCAAAGGAGGTATTTCAGGAACAAAGTAGTCTCTGCCTACCCCTGTGGGAAAGAGGCGTGACGATATGTTTGTATGTATGTATGTATGTATGTATTCATACCAACTTCTAGTATTTTTTTAGTATAAAAATAGATGTAAGAGGTAAAATAGTGACAGGTTGCTAGCCTGTTGCTTAAAGCATAGCAAAACCTTACTCCCCTCTTACGACATCCATGAAAGAAATGGACAGATGTTTTTCTAATACCGACACAGCACATCTGAACATTTTATAAAGTAAACTAACAGACCCGGCGAACTTTGTTTCGCCTAAGAGGTTTTTGTCCGAGTCTGACGTCATATGCTACGTTTTATGTTGCATCCCCCGGGAAAGGGATAAAAAGTATCCTAATATCCGTTTTATGATTTTAAACTGTCTCGTCACCAATTTTCTGCTAAATCGGTTCAGCCCTTCTTGAGTTATAAATAGTGTTACTAACACGATTTTCTTTTATACATACATACATACATACAGCCACGCCTGTGTTCCCTATTGGGGTAGGCAGAGCATACGAAACGAGACATAGACAAAACAATGACTATGACTATTTCACGCTTTCCAGCCACTTCTAGCACTGTTTTAGGTTTGCGAAGATGGAAGAGGTAGAATAGTGACAGGTTGCTAGCTTGTCGCCTAAATCATACTTAAACCTAATTTCCTTAATCGCCTCTTACGACATCCACGGAAGAAATGGAGAGGTGTTATTTTATCCCAACACCACACGGGTTCTTTTATCTACACTTAATATTAATATTATAAAGAGGAAAACTTTGTTTGTTTGTTTGGTTGTAATGAATAGGCTCAGAAACTACTGGACCGTTTTTAAAAAATTTTGCACCATTCGAAAGCCACATTATCCACGAGCCACGAGTAACATAGGCTAAATTTTATTTTGAAAAAAAGCGGATTCCGTAAAATATTTGGGTTTAGATATCTACATCTACACTAATATTATGAAGAGGAAAACTTTGATTGTTTGTAATGAATAGGCTCAGAAACCTACGGCCCCAAAACCCGAAATTTACGCGAACGAAGTCGCGGCACAGAATAGATAATAGTACAAGTAGTCGCGGGCAGAAAGCTAGAGCTAAGATTTATAATCAAATGATTATTGTGCACCTTATTTCGGAAATAAACCTTATTTACCATTTCACCCTCACCTATTTAGGGTACACCATTTTCACACATTCCGGGATATTTATGTGCCGGCCTTATACCGAGAATGGCGAATAATGTCCAGTAATGAGCCTCGTATAGCACGTTTGTGGCCATAATTCAATTGGAGGCGTTTTTGGCAGCCCACCAAGCCGCTTTTGCCACAATTACTGATTCGTACTAGCGTCTGCAAAACTACAACCTTAGCGCGTAGTAAAAAACGTTCTTGGTGATTCTAAAAATGGAAGAAATATTTGGGCGGATAGCCCAGAGGTTAGAGAACCCGACTGTGAAGCTGGTCCCAGGTTCGATCCCCGGTCGGGGCAGATGTTTGTATGATGAATACGAATGTTTGCTCTCGAGTCTTGGGTGTTTTTCTATATAATATAAGTAAGTTGATCCCGTTGTCTAGTACCCATGACACAGGCATTAAATTGCCTAATTTGGGACTAGGTGATTTGTGTGAATATTGTCCAATGATATTTATTTATTTATTAATTAGAGTAAGCAAAGCATACATAGATAGAGCACATGAATCGGTACGTAGAGAAAACCAGTACACTTTTACGTTTCGTGACATATTTAGGATATTTTTTTTAGGTTTTGATTTGGCAGGTATAAGTAACAGGTTGCTAGCCTGTCGTCTGAAATATACCTCCACCTAAATCCTTGGTCGCCTCTTACGACATCCACTGGAGAAATCTAACACCACACGGAACTGTAGGTAGGTCTTTCCACATGTTAATATACATACAATCACGCCTATGTTGCCTATGCAGAGCACTCGAAACGTGACATAGACAAAGCTATGATTATGACTATTTCACACTTCGTAGCCACTTCTATCATAATTTTTGGTTTAAAAACAGATGGAAGTGGTAGCATAACAGTGACAGGTTCCTAGCCTGTCGCCTCAAGCATACCTAAGCCTATTTCTTTAGTATAGTAAACACTTTATTGTACAAAAGGAAAAAACACGAAATACAAAAAAAAACTTATATACAAATGAAATGGCGAAGTACAAAGGCGGACTTATTCCTTAAGGGGTCCCTTACAGCCAACTTTTGAGAGGCAGAAAGGAAACTCAATCATTGAGACCGACAAAATTAGAAGCTACAATAAACATGGTGAGGTACATTAACAAAATTAGTCACCCCTCACGGCATCCACGGAAGAAATGTATTCTGAATCCAACACCACACGAAACAGTATCCCTTACTTATTAAACAACTAAATACCACTAAACAAGTTAAGTTGGCAAGGTTCCAGATACAGCCAATTTCGACCGCTGCATCCATTCACTGGATATATCAGATGCTATCGCTAGGCCGATACGGTATTACTAAAGCCTTGATTATTGACAGGCCTATGGATGGATATTGCAGCTCAATTTTGACATGTTCGTAACACCGTGGCAGCGGTTTGACCTGTGGCCTATCACGAATAGGGACGAGAGTTCAAACCCCCACCTCATGCCAAATTTTGGAATCGATTTGCAATATCGAGTTTTATATTTACCTCATGCTATTCAGTGAAGGAAAACATCGTCAAGAAATCTGCAGGTGAAGTTTCCAATCCGCACTGGGCCCGCGTGGGAACTACAGCCTAAGCCTTGATACTGAGAGGAGGCCTTGTGCCCTGCACTGGGACGTATTTAGGCTGGATTTTTATTATACGAAATATGTGAATAGATGTGTTGAGAGGGGAAGACCTAGACGGACGTACCGATATTTGACTAAGCAGGTTTAGGTATGCTTCAGGTGACAGGCTAGCAACCTGTCACTATGAGGCTGGGTTCACTGCTGTCCGGGAGACCCGTACGGGCTGTTGCTACGGGCGCCCGGAGCGGGAGCACAAATGAGGAACTAGAGCATATCGTTTCGTTGTATGTAAGAAAACTTATAACAAGTAATTTTCCTAATGGAAAGAGCAAATTCGTCTTTAATTTTCAACTAATTTAAATTTCACTATATAAGTCTAAACTATAATAATAATGCTCTTCATTCTGTGAATGTATTTGCAATATTTGAAAACTAGAAGTTCTCGAATAGTTGAAGCAAAATTCTTTAGCCCTGTAACTTGCTGCACAATAGCAAAGCTTTGTATGGAAAAGCATGCATAATTCTACTCGCTTTATACCAGCTTTTAAAACTGGTAGTTTAACAATGCAAGAGTCCTAGTAGTTCTCGTTTTGTGAATTCGTAATACGAGAATTCTTAGCGAATATAATTCAAAATTAAAAGTAGTTAAGTATCAATACAAGGTGGCCGGAAACAGGCAGAGCACAGGAAATGCTACTTAGGCAGAAAAATGACCAGTCACGTTTTGTAGCCACTTCTATCATATTTTGATAAGGGCCGGGGTACAAAGGTTGGGGCATCATTTTCGTATATTTTTTTTCGACTTGAACATTCCGGAAAAAACTTTACAGGGGTTTTAAGACGCTTATACCCGACCCCTGTTTAAAATATTTACGGCCGATTTCCTGCCACTCTGTACTTACTTACATAATTATATCTATAGCGAGATTTAGTTATTTCAATTTTAGGTTAATTGTGAATATTGTTTCATTCCTTCTTTATTTGCGTGTTTACTATTATTTCACACGTTTGGTCAATTGTTTGCTATCAATAGAAAAAGATGCCAAGGGATAAGTTCACCTTTATACTTTTAAGTTGTTCTGTATCTTTTGGTTACTTTGTTAAAGAGTCATACATACATACTATTACCATTTTTAGCTGCAATTTGGCGTGCGTTCAGAACCTCTATGCATTTCCCGCGTGCCCCGCATTCGAAAATACATTGCAGTCGTTTTATCTAACGAATCGAGGACTCTAATTAGATTTAATTCTACGTTTCGGACTAAAACGGGCCTTCCGAATATATAATTTGTTAAGCAATTAAATTAGGCTTCGTAATTCGTGCTCAGAAAAGGTTTGCTAAAACGATGTCTAGAGTTTTGGGTAACTACTTTAATTTGTAGTGAATTAAAACGGATATACGTTAATGTCGTTTGTTTAAAATTATAGGACATGAGAGTAAAGTGCCTTAAATATTTTAGATACTTAGGACCTTTTGGTCCAAAAAGACTTTGTTTTATTAAAAAAAAAAACGATTAATAAGAGGACTGTTTTTTCCCCGGCATTTTATAACCTCCTGGATCCCCCGGTCCTCACTTGAGGACATAACATT
>BHDV01022455.1:33117-64660 GCA_005406045.1 Adoxophyes honmai | reverse complement strand
CCCCGCACCCTCAAATCCGCAAAGCAATTTGGCAATAACACATACATAAGTACATTAATAACAATATTTACATTCTAAGTCTTAATCTTAACACAGCAAGACTACAAAAGTAAAAGGAAGAGTCGATGCTCTATGTATGCCACCATCTTTACTAAAAGCTTAGTTAACAACAATGTTGAATTGCAAATGCATCTTTTATTCCTAGAAACCTTCCTTCGAGTACGAGCATTGAGATATTTTGCGTCTTGTTTACTAGAATTGTTATTTTTGTTTAAACAACTTAAGTTGGAAACGTAGAAAATTCGTCAGTCGTACGAGAACTTACTTTGTCATAAAAAAATACAAGTGTCAGCTTGACAAAAGCTCCTGTCAAAAGTGTCAGTTGTGAAGAACTTTTCTCTCTTCTCTTCACTTCTTTCTATGTTATTGGAAACGCGCCTTATCTTCTTCCTACCTTTTGCAAAATCCGACACAAAATTCACCTTCAATTTAACATCACATAAAAGCATTAAACGTACCTAGTTTTTAAAAACCATAGACATTACAAACTTACATTTTGCCGCCCACAAAATTACATACTCAAGCATTTTTTATGAAGGAAAAACAGTTCCAGGCGCTCGGCTAACTTTGTAACCTCCTAGCTCATCTTTTTATAAAACTTTTATTACAGAAAAAATGTTATAGGCGAGAATTTTAATACATATTCTGACAGTTATTAATGTGCACTCTAATTGCTTGTACAAAGGGCCCATAATGGAACAACTCATCAATCCAGAGACGCGGTTCGAAGACCTTATAAGCTTTCTTTCAAAGTGTAAATTTATTCAAATTTCGAAAAAAGAACGCTAGAACCGCATCCTTTTTCGAGCTGGCTGGAAAAAAATATGAGACAGGTGGATGGGCGGTGTTCCTGAGTTGAAAAGAGACAGGTATATGTTTATGAGGGTGTGCTCAGAACTCGTTTAACAATACCTAAGTGATGGGATGCGCCTGTCCAACGGTTTAAAAAAAACGCGGGGACAGTATTATTTTATACGTTGCATCTGGCAGGAAATTGTTCGCCATTATCCGTTTGATTAGGGTAGGTCAAATACTTATTCTATGAAAAAAAATAATAACTAAAAGTACAATTAGAATATGTATTGTCTTTTAAACTACAAAAATTTACTCAGTCAGATAACCAAAAAATTCTCTAAGAAACGTAAAATATTGTACGAACATTTCATGTGCTCTGCCTACCCCAGTTGGGAATACAGGCTGAATTATTTAGTGGGAAAAACTCTAACACTTTCTTTAGGAAGATGTTATTTCCGGTGTTCAAATTCCGAGAAGAGAATTAGAATTTGCATATTACATCACACTTACAAAACTCCGTTAGCGCGATCTAGAACAATCACGAGGCTGACGTATCATTTACACAGCGTCACTAATGTCACTACACTTTTTCTCAACTCTGAAAAAAAATGTTTTTCCTCTTTCTTGCCAGAAAAAAATACCTACTTAAAAACCATTTTTTTAACTTCAATCATCTCTATCTTTCCCCCACCACTAAAAATCTTGCCAATTTTAGTGCCGACCACTATGTATACTATAATTCCCAGCACACACAGCACGATCACACCTAGACTAACCCTCTTTTTGCGTAGGTGGTTAAAATAAGCTGATTTCAATGAAGAAGTACTTTTCAATAAACAATTAACAAGATAAACAACACCAAAAAATAAAAGCGAAATCCGGACTGACTCATGTTTGTAAAAAGAAGAGTTATACGTTCTAACTGCACTCAATAAACAGCGAAGTGAAATAAGATGCTTAATCGGTCGTAATTTAATTAAAAGATGGCAGTAACATAAATCTCTGATTTAACCGACTTTGAAGAGGTGGATCTGGCGGATAAGTTTAGGGTTCCTTTGGCAAAAGAAGTTTAGTAAAAAAAAACCTGTGTGGAGCTGCGTTAGAGTGACACCTCTCCATTTCGTCAGTGCATGTCGTAAGAGGCGACTAAGGAAATAGGTCTAAGATAGGCTAGCAACTTGTCGCTATTAAGATCTCTTACATACATACAGACATACATATTCTCACGCCTGTATTCCCAAGAGGGGTAGGCAGAGCACATGAATCCAAAAATTCAGTGCCACGTCTAGCAATTTCAGGATATCCAGATGGTTAAACGTGATATTGCAGTGTCAGGTTGCTAGCCCATCGCCCACAATACACAAACCCTTTCCCAGAGTTGACTCTTACGACACCCACGCGAAGAAAGGGGGAGGTGCTATTCTAACCCGGCACCACACGGGCGTCTCTTACACCTATGTATAAACCTAAGTTATTCCAGAAATGGCTCTGCTGTGTGTCGTTGTTTATTTAATCTATGTAGTATTTCGTGTGGTCTGCCTATCTCATTCGGAAACGAAGGCGGGATGATGACGTGTGTCTAGATATGTCTTTATTTCATGTTGAGAAATATATCACACTTGAAATTCTAAATATAATAAATTCACAAAAGGATCGTCATATTACAAGTAGGTGGGTAAACAATACATACATACATACATATTCTCACGCCTGTATTCCCAAAAGGGGTAGGCAGAGTACATGAATTCAAAAATCCAGTGCCACGTTTAGCAATTTCAGGGTAACCAGATAGTTAAACGCGAGATTGTAGTGACAGGTTGCTAGCCCATCGCCCACAATACACTAACCCTTTCCCTGAGTCGCCTCTTACGAGACCCACGGGAAGAAAGGGGGAGGTGCTATTCTGACCCGGCACCACACGGAGTAAACAATAAAATGCAAATAAATAAAAAAAGTCCCAATTATAGGTATATGTAAAATTTCAAAATAATTATACACAACAATTACAACAGAAATTCAATGTAAAATAAAATGACAATACAGAAATAAAAATAACAAAATATGTAATAGCAAAAAACAGCGAAGCACAATGTGTACCTAGGTTTAAATTACAAATTAAATTATACTGACAATGAAACATTATTAATTATTCAATAAATTATTTTTTATATCGATTTGGGATCACAAGGGTTCCGTAGTGTACCGGCTCGCACTTGACCTTTTCCTTATGCTCCTGGGCAACGCCCCTTGATTTACTTGCCAATTAAACAGCCAAAGATTTTGGCCAACTGCCGTTCGAAGAAAAAATATTTGAGATGCAATCGATGGTCTGACATTGTTTTTTTTAAACATTGATTCCTGTTTTTGTAAATGTAAAAATCGGGCAAGTGCGGTCGGAGCATGTACCTACCATGCATCGCGAACAGGGATTGTTGAGCCATTTACCTATGTTTCGCCTGTCCCTATTAAAATCGTCGGATCTGCAAATCTGCCATTTTCGGTTTATTTCATTAATGGACCCTGAAGTACGGTATCTTTCACCTCCCGCAAAAAAATCTTAAATTTTATGGTTAATTTACGAAATATACAGGTTAAAATCGTCGGATCTCACTTAAGCGTCCGTTAAATATGTCGAATCTTACTATCGGACGATGTTAGTGGGGCGAGCGGGGCGGCCGAGCGTACGTAACTGCCAGATCCGACTATGTTAACGTGTTGAAGTTAAGTATTAAAATGTCGGATTTACCACTTCCGATGTTTTTAATCGTTAAAGTTAAGTTTAGAAATGTCGGATTTACCACTTCCAACGTTTTTAATCGTTAAACTTAAGTTTTGAAATGTAGGATTTACCACTTCCGACGTTTTTGATCGTTAAAGTTAAGTTTACAAATGTCGGATATACCACTTCCGACGTTTTTAAACGATAAAGCGAAAGTATTGAAAAGTCGGATCTACCACTTCCAGCGTTTTTAATTGTTTCAGTAAAGATTTAAACGTCGATAGCACCACATACGACGATGTCAATTGTTTTTATCAAAAATTCTAACGTAGGTAGTACCATATCCAACATTATAAAGTGATTCGGTATAAATCTTGATTGTCGGTAGTGTCGTGTTCCATACAATTTTTTCTAAATATAACAATTTGAATTGTCTACTTTCTTATTGCCGAAAGAACGTAATGTTAATGTTTTTGTATTTTATAACAATATAAATACATAATAAGTACCTACTAAGATGACTGTGATGATTGCCCAAGTGCTATTATTGTTTACAGAGTACCTAGCATAAAATGTAACATATTATTGAGATACTAATTAAGCTACAAGTCGACTTTCATAGTTTGTAAATTGTTTCCAAAGCTAGATTAAATTTATAATTTTTAGAGATGTGCCGACTAGTCGTCGACTATTCAGTTAAGCCACCTATTCGGCGGCTTTTGTAGTCGGAGACTATTCGGTGGCTAGTCGGCGAAAAACTCCAACTAGCCGGATTTTTACTTTGTATGTATTTCTCATTAATAATATATGCAATATTTCAGAGGAACTAAAATGAAATAAAAGCTTATTAATTAATTCATTAATATTTGGATTTTATAATCAATCTTACGCATTTCGACAAGTAGGTAAAACAAACCAGTCTTATCTTCAGTAATAATTTTCTAAAAAATACTGGCTTAAAAAGGAGACATACATACGAGGATTGTCCGATAAGTACTAATATTATCTAGTAGTACATCTTTTCAGACGGCTCGTGTTAAAATTTCAGGCATATTGGATTTAAAGTTTTGTTTTCACAGCGTGTAGATGTAGACGTATCGGCAGATTTTAGAAAAATGGAAAAGAGCAATATGTGTCGGTGATTCGATTCTTGTATTTGGAAGGGAAATCGCGAAGCGAAATCAAAGAGTGCTTGGATACTGTGTACGGTGACTCTTTTCCTTCCATGGCGATCGTCAAAAATTGGTTCAGCGAGTTTCAACGCGGTCGCACGCCCTTTTTTGATGAGCCAAGCCTAGGTGCCCCAAAAACGGCCACCAAGGAGGATAACGTGACAAAAGTCCATGATCTCGTATTGGCAGACGGGTGATTTAAGGTGCGCAAGATAGCTGAGACAAGCATCTCAAAAGATTGCGTGGATCCTACATAAAGTATTGGGCATAAGAAAGCTGTCGGCTCGATGGGTGCCGCGTTTGCTCACTTCGGACAGCAAGCGCATCCATGAGACTACTTCAAAGCAGTGTTTGACACTGTTTATGCGCAATCCAAAGTAGTTTCTGTGTCATTTCGTGACCATTGACGAAACATGGATTCACTGGTACACACCAAAGATCAAGTAACAGCCCAAAGAGCGGACTTTACACCGCAAATGTGCTTCAAAGAAGGCGAAGACTGTCCCATCGGCCGGAAAAGCGTTGGCCACCGTTTTCTGGGTTTCACAAGGTGTTATCTACATTGACTACCTGCAGTAAGGTAAAACAGTCACAAAACTCTATTATACTGAACTATTGGGCCGATTCGACCTCGCATTGCGGAAAAACTACCCAATTTGGCAAGCCTCCTCCACCTCCGCCGTCGTCACCCCCAAATTGGTCGCTTTAGGCTACGAACGGTTGCCCCATCCGCCGTATTTTCCAGATTAGGCCCCGTGTCACTTCTTATTGTTTCCAAATTTGAAGAAGTCACTCGCTGGGCACAGATTTAAGTCGAATGAGGAGATCATCACCGCCACGGAGGCCTATTTTGCAGACCTCCAGAAATCATTTTTTTTCTGGCGGTTTAAAGAAGTTGGAGCATCGCTGCGTCAAGTGTATCGAGTTGAAAGGAGACTTCGTCGAGAAATAAATCACCACTTCAAAAAACTTCATGTTTATTGTCTAGGCTAAGTATTTTTCGGACTGCCCTCGTATCTATAACATCAACAAAACAAAATTCTATTATCTATATAGCACGTAAGCAAAGATGAACTTATTAGCGACTTTAGCGAAGTAAACAAAACACGCATTGGTTGCAACTAGCGCGCGATCAAGCTGAAGACAAAGTCGGATCTTCAATATCTCCGAAATCGGAAATCTCCGAAACCGAGATCGGACTAGTCGATTATTCGGCTAGTCGGCTAGTCGGTCAAAGTGGTAGTCGGCATATCACTAATATATTTAAATATGTATTCAATAATGTCGTTAGTGGGACTTGCTACAAAGTGTCTTTGGGTTTTTACAAGTAACAAGGTCTTAAGTGGCACTTGCGACTTCTATTTACTGGATTCATTCAAGCAACAATGTCGGATCAGGTAGTTCCGACGAATCAATATTGACCTTTCTCTGTTAAAAAGGCCACAACTGAATTTTCGCATATTTACAAATTTAATACTGATTATTGTTAATGTTGAATTCAATAGAAATAACTTAAATAGCAATACTGCAAAGTTTCAAAAACATTCTCAATATAAGTAAAAAGATATAAGCAAAATATACTTTGAATCGCTCTCCTGTAAAGTTGCTGATTTGCAGATCCGACGATTTTAATAGGGACGGGCGGTTTGTAACTTGGTAGTGTAATACTAATCCAATAGCTGACACTAGTCGGTCACATCGGTCATTGATTACACGTCTAAATTGCGAACAGTAGCAGGTGGCTCAACAATCCCGGTTCGTGACTGTACACCAAGTTCATATTCAAGCAGTAAATGTAACTATGTTTTAAATTGAGTTTAATTAATGTTTCTTCGGATCAATTTATAGCTGGCTTCTTGGAGCATTGTTTTTTATTTTCTGTATTTTAAAAGATCAAAACGTATCTTAATATTTTATGTTGCAAGTTTACTCGCAAGGTCTTCCTACGTGACTGAAAAACTTTTTTTTGCGAATCCAACCAAATGGTATTGCGCATATATAAAATGTGAAATATATTCTGCCTGTGTTTAGTTAGTTCACCTAAATTAAACAAAATCAGTAAAAAATAATTAAAATCTAAGCAATTTTTTTTGTGTTTTCTTTTCTTTCTTTTTGATTTCTTTAAATTAAAATATTTTTTTAAAATAAATGCAGCAATTAATAATTAAAAATTAATGCAGCAGTTAATTGCATTGAAAGTGCATTGAATTGGGACCGAAATTCTATCTGTATTTATTACATATAAATTTAAATCGATCTGGAATAAAAACTACCACAAAATACCTTATACCTAGGTACCTAATATTAATTATGCAGTATAAATTCGAATGTTAACCTCTCACGCCTGTATTCCCAAGAGGGCACATGAATTCAAAAATATTTCAAGTTATTGCATATTATTGTTTAAATGCATGAAGAAATTATTAAACCACTTTAATTACCGTAAATTTACGTAAAAAAAAAAACTAAAAGCACTCTCCAAATTAATCACCAACGTCAAAAGTGAAAAGGGTGTAACCAACAAAATCGAAAAAACCAAAATCCGAAAACCGAGATCAAAGCTCGCTTCGAGCTCGAAAAAAATCGCAAAAAGCATAGGCACTTTTGACCAAAGGTAAACCGGTCGCTGCTAACTTCAGTCGGTATACGAAGGCCAACCGACTATCGGAGTCGAGACTTGGCAAATGCGCCTAGACCGCGACTTGAAGCGGACGTGCGAGCGACCGCGTCGAAAACTTTTACGTCAGCATAAAACATACAAAAACAAGCGTTTAAACTACCGAAAACATACTAAATAAGTATTTTAGTGAACGATTTGGTTATTAAAGAGTGGTTTTAGTGAAGAAAGCAGACGTTTCTGACTGAAAGTTCAAGTAGAAAGTAAGCATTGCATTGACAAGTCTCAGAAACAGTGGCTGGGTGTGTAAATACAGTTTTAGTTTTGTGATCTGTGCTTACGCAGTGTTTTTGAACAGTTGCCGGAGTTTTTAGACGCTTGGTAAGTTTTTGATATGAGTTTAAGTTAGTTTTTAGTCGAGAAATTAGTTTTTAGCATTAACTTTCTAAGATAGACGCAAAAAGAAAGTAGTGTTTTTCTCATTGTGTGAACATTTTTAATTATTTTCTTATTCTGAAAGAAGCTTCTATTAAAACTCACACTCCATTTTGCAAACTATCCTAAGTACAACTTTTCCAATTTACAAATCTTAAAATAAAAATGAAATTACAAAATTACAGTGTAATCATAACATGGATGTATTACGATCGTTTACGGCATGGACTAGTCAGGATTTATTTTTAAAAAGCGAGCCAGGCAGACTGCTGTTAAAAAGTCTTGCTCTTTTACTAAAGGATCTTGATACTTAGCCTTGAAGATTTTATGACCTAGGTTCGAACCTGGCTTCGCCTTACTTTCAAGTTGGCTGTCCGTCAATTTAAAACCTGTCTATAGTTGAGGTAAAGTGCCATGGAATTGGTTAAGGGTTTCGCTTACATATTACTGGGAAAACTTGAGGTATTCCGTCACATTTATTTTGAATTTGAAAAATGCGACTTTACACATTCGATATAAATGATGCATTAGATTTTTTTTATTGATTTATTGCCTAGGATGAAACGTCATTCAACTTTTTTAAACGATATCGATGGATAAAAAACAAAACTAACACTGATACAGCCATATCCAAACTAGATGTTTCCTAATGGGAACTTTTCTAAGCATTTTTATTAAGAAAATTATGTAAAAAATGTATCTTAGATAAGAATGACATGTCGAGCTAATATCCGTTAAATTTTCAACATCCTAGATAAGAATCTTTATAAAAGTATAAGGAGAATAGAGTCTACGAATGTAACGCGTCATTATGTTCTTAAACTTGAACTTCTAAGCGCTAAAGTTCATTTCAATTAGTACTTGGCTAAAAACGCTCAAATGTCAATGTTTTTAGCAAAAAACTCAATTCAAGTAATTTACCAATTAAATTCACACTTGAAATGTAACTTTAGCACCATTTTTTGTTCCAAAAATCTCTAATTACTATATTGTGGCATTGGAATTTTTCGTTTTTCACTTTATAATGCCATTTTTATCAACCTTTAAACCTACAATAGTGACAAAAGTAGCTACATTAGGTGAAATAGTCTTAGTTTTATTAATGTAGCGTTTTGTGTGCTCCTACATACCCCGATTAAAAATACCTAGACATATTTTTTGTTTAAGTGCTTGTGTATTTTTTATCAAATAGCCAGTGAAATATTTAATTAATTACCACAAATTTTGCCAGCCTCCAGAATATCTCCTATTTGAAATCCTGGACTATTAAGGTTTTTTGAGGAACCAGGATTTTATACAATCCAAAGCAACTATGTCCATACACGGTCGTATGAACCGCAAAATTGTTCATTAATTTCTCTTTTCACTTATTCTCTAGACCGCATAACTCTAAGACCTAGAATTTAAGTCCTCGACTTGACCTAGGTGACCTTTTTGTCACTGCTTCCTACTTCACACTCAAGCCTGCATTAATATTGTGCTAAGAATTTAATATGAAATAACTCTTTCTACCAAGAGATACATTTTCAAGAAAAGTCACTGTCTTTTCTATACTCTAACTAAACTGTTATGTAATTAAGTTTATCTGCTGCTACAAGGCAAAAAATGTGTTTATTTACCTTTTGAACTGCGGAAACTTAAATATACATAGACATGCCGTTTGTATTTCTGAACAAGGTAGGCAGAGTACAAGATATGTAACATATATTTCACGTTTCGCAGCCACTACATGTATGAATAAACATGCCTGTATTCCCAAATGGAGTAGGACGAGCACACAAAAAGTGACTGTTTCACGTGTTGCAGCCACTTTTGACACAATGTACTATTAAAAATAGACCAATTAGATATAATAGTGACAAGTTGCCAGCCAGCACGCATGCCTTAGCCTTTTCCTTCGTTGCTATTTGCAATATAAAGCTACATTAGTTGTGCTCGCGACACCGTCCGCGTGAAATAGTGACAAATTTCCCCCGTTTTTCCACATTTTCCAATATTTCTTCCCTACTATTAGTCGCAGCATGATGTTATATAGTCTAAAGCCTTCCTCAATAAATGGTCTATACAACACAAAAAGAATTTTTCAATTCAAACCAGTAGTTTCTGAGATTAGCACGTTCAAACAAACAATCTAACTCTTCAGCTTTATAACATTAGTATAGATAGCAGAAATTGAGAGAAGAAAATCTAAACCCCCATGAGTGCACTATACTTTAATTCTGTTTATTATAAA
This sequence comes from Adoxophyes honmai, assembly GCA_005406045.1. NCBI lineage: Eukaryota > Metazoa > Arthropoda > Insecta > Lepidoptera > Tortricidae > Adoxophyes > Adoxophyes honmai. Next base: position 54,629 of record BHDV01022455.1, on the reverse strand, counting down.
ACATAGAAACTGTTTACACAGCACCATCAAGTAACCCGTATTGGAATTATACTGTCAATATTTTTATATAATGGTCTTAGCTTAGCTTAGCTTCTTAACCTTTCAAAAAAGGCTAAATTTACCAAGAATAAATCTTAGTAAAAGTCTACTCAGATGCTACTTGCATAAGTGCAGGGTGCATCGAACTCGGCCATCATGGCAATAGCGATAGCATCATGATAGAAATGATTTATAATACAGATAACATCTGACTTGAGTATATTGTAACTGTATACACTGCCGAAATTCTGAATGTGAATAATGGGCCAAGTTCTCTGACGCGGAACAGTAAAGTTGACAAAATGTTAAGTCAAACTAAATTGGTAGATAATTTTATGTACACTTAGTAGACTGTTATATTTTTATGATGTATGAAACAATAGTACTAGTTACCGTAACTAAAATGATTTTTAATCTACGGTTTATGGGATATCAATCGGAATCCGCATAATGTAGTGTTTATTGAAAGATCAATTCATAACTAATAGTAATTATTATATTTATTTTATTCCATATGTACCAATATAGAACAAAAAATAGTCATTGTTCAAAAAATTCTGTACAGTTGGCCCTTAGAACTTCATTAGGTAAAATACATTATAAATGTGTGAAGCGTTTTATGACCAGTAATTTATTTATTCAACCGTGGATATCGTGAGAGGCTACTAAAGAATTAAGTTTAGATTATGTTTTTGGTGACAAGTTAGCAATCTGTGACTTTATACTTTTTCATCTAGGTATATTTAAACCAAAAAATATGTCAAAAGCGTGAACCAGTCACAGTTTTGACTACATATCGTATCCTGTGCTCTGCCTACCCCATTAAGGAAGACAGACGGGAAAGTCAGTTCAGTATTATTAACATTTTCATGGCCTCTCATAATTAGGCTTTTCTTGAACTTGGCTCAAGCCACTGCCGAGCATCGTTCCGTGGCATCACATTGTGAGCGGGAGCCGTGAAATGAAATTGCATAAACACGCGATCTCTATTGACGTTAATACTAATTAGCATTGAATTTTAATTTTATTATCGCTGCAGAGGTAACCGTTATGCTTTTTGTTTTGTGAGAAATGTGACTTACGACAGTTTACCACGATGCCTTGTTTGCTAAGTTTTTGAAGTTTTAGAGTTAATATGTCTAAAAGTAAAACGACAATTAATACCAGGCCTGTATTGCCAAATGGGGTATGGTCAACAAATGTTTTTTTTTTATGTTTTAAGCACGTTTTCAAGTAAAAAGATTTTTTCCTCAATAATTAATCTGACCACAGCATTAAAACGTAAAGAATTGTAATTAATTATCAAAATTTTAAGAGATTTCCTAACCAATTACTCCGTCGACATTGGCCGAAATTGTCCAAAGCTAAAAGCATTAAAAATTATCCAGCTATTAAGTAATTAGGCAATTTGACACTAGCCGGCGTAATTCGAAAATTCGGCTTTCGCTTGTCATTTTAACCTTGCGAGACATTGGTAATTAAAATATTGCTTCATTATCCTATCTATACTAATAATTTGGAGTCTTTTAATACATACAATCACGCCTATGTTCCCAAATGGGGTAAACAGCACACGAAACGTGACATAGACAAAACCATGATTATGACTATTTCAAGCTTTGCAACCACTTCCAGCATATTTTTAGGTTTTAAGTCAATAAATAAATTAGTAACAGGATGCCATGTCGCCTAATGCATACCTAAACCTATTATATCATTAGTCGCCTCTAACGACATCCACGAAAAAAATGCAAAAGTGCGATTTTAAGTTCAACACCACAAAGTAACGCTGCCAGCCTTTTGGGCACAATGAGCAGCGACGGCGATCGGGGAAAATTTTAATTTATGTAGTTTTAATCTTTAAGGTACAAGGTATTTTATAGTATAATAAAATAGTAACCTTGACAAGTAATACTCGCAATTGATTAAACAATTTTACGTTCCATTATCAAAGCCGAATCTAAACCAATAGAGCAAGGTTTTTGGCAAAACGTTACGTAGCTAAATCTAATCACTATAATCTTGAATTATCACTTTCTTCATACATAAAATATACAATGCTATCGTACTATCGCGTGATAGTAATTTCGATAGGAATAGCTTCAAGGAACTGTCATGGTAATTTAATTACGTTGAATTATCGATGTTATCCTTTTGATTTCATTGGGTGTTGATAACTTCGTCGATTTGATGTTAATACAAGAAAGTACCTGATTGCAGAGAAGATTTTACTAGAAAAAAAGGCGTTCCTTTATACAACAATGTAATATAGATAAGTTGGACTTTTTAATGTTTACGAAACCTTTTTTAGCATTTTTGAAAGCGTACAACAATTTACTTGATTAATAAGCCTGGATAGACGTTCCGTGATAAAATTGGGGGCGTTTTAGAAAAAGTCAGCAGTACCCGAATCCAACGACCATGTATGAAGAGATTAATGAATGTGGATAAAGCAAAATAGATTAGGGACAGTCACGAACCGGGATTGTTGAGCCACTTGCCACTGTTCGCAATTTAGTCGTGTAATCAATGACCGATGTGACAGACCAGATTTCAGCTATTGGATTAGTATTACACGACCAAGTTACAAACATAGGTAAGTGGCTCAACAATCCCTGTTCGCAATGGTACGTCAGGATCGTAGCAAGTGGAATAAAGTGGTCTCTGCCTACCCTAGTGGGAAGGAGGCGTGAAAAAATAATATTGTTTCTCGGTAAATTTTTGATCCTACCGTAAAATCTTAAGTCAATTTGATAAAGTTGATTCTTCGTCTTTGTTTATAAAATAGTTTTCCAAAAAAAATATGTTAAGAATGAAGCATGTAAAACAAGGAAATCATGCTCAAAAAGCGCAGTATATTTACATAACAGAATATAACCGCAACCAATTTGGAAGTATTTAAATAAATGTTCAGTCTTATTTACTCAAGTTTTTCTTGAATCTATCGGTCAAGGTTTTAAAAGATGATTCGATGACTATGTAATGACGTCAGAATATTGCTTACTGCATTGCGGTTGTGTTAAGAAGAATTTGTAGTCATTGGATCCTGTTTTATCAAGTTAATAATATGTATTATCTGACTAATCGCGGATGCGCCGAAGATTATTTCGATAAATTGAATATCTCTCTTCATTGTCAAATAAAACGGACTTTGCTTCCAGTGATGGGTCGCGAATTGGCTTGAAACATGTCGAGCTGATCTCACGAAGATGTAGTTTATCCGTTTTTTTTCACTGTGAGTGAGTCTGGTTAGTTTTATTTAAAATAATCATGAGTCAGCAGATACCAAAGAAATTGTGCATAATCAATTAAATTGCAAAAAAACCTAGATCCTATCCAATGGTAAAAGGTTAAAACGTACTTAGATGAAAAAGTACCTGTAATAGTGACAGGACGCTAGCCTACAGCCTAAACATACCTAAACCTTATTCGCCTCTTACGACATCCACGGAAGAAATGGAGCAAATGGAGTGAATGGAGAAGCATTGTACCTATTTATTTATTTTTTATAAAAATCAGCTTAGTCGTGACATCTTCATCAATTAGAAGTTATTTCAAAAAAGTTGTCAAACTTTTGTCAAAATGTAATCAATTCCAAAAATTTTAATTAACACATTATACATGATGTAAAACGCCCGTCGACGTTTTTGGTGACATTACGATGTTATTCTGTTTGCACAAAAAGATGACTCCGTAATAAATTGTAATGCAAAAGCGTAATAACTCAGAGCCGATAATAAACCCTTATCAAAGATAGTATTGAGGTTATCAGCTGACACACTTCCAAGTAATTTGGTTCAACAAGTTCCCGATTCTAAAAACACACTCAGTTACGACATTCTGTCCCGACACTACACAGGAATAACTTTTCCATTTCTTCCGCGGATGTCGTAAGAGGCGACTAAGGAATTAGGCCGACCACATACATACGGAATTCCGTTTCGGAATCTCGATTCGGATATATTTATGTATAAATCTATGGACCGAGATTTGGAAACGGAATTCCGTATGTATGTGGCTGGCCTTAGGTTTGGATATATTTTAAGCAACCTATCACAACTAAACCCAACTAGGCCCATTTTTCGGTTCACTTGCGTCACCAAGACATACTGTTATAGTTGTAAGTTTTTTTTTTTGTTACTTTTGTATGGTGATGGTTTGGACCTAAAAATAACACATATAAAACATTTTTCTTTCTTTCTTTCTAAACCAAATAAAAGTGGCTAAAAGTCAAATACTCATAGTTTTGACTGTGTAACGTTTTTTGTGCTCTGCCTCATCCCATTTGCGGATGATAATACGCATGTATGTAAAATCACTTAACATCCTAATCTGACTTGACTTCATTTAAATATGCCCTTGCCGTTCGCAGCCAAACATGGTGTATGTTTGAATACGATATTTTTCAACACATTATTTTCGCCGAACCATAACAAATATACGAACTTGAAATAGGTGACACTCCGTGAAACAGAGCGCGGAATCGATCAGCACATTCTGTCACAAAGAGTTAACGGCGAACGACACAATAGGCTCATCGTTGACCGTGTCCTTCCGCAAAACTGTATCCTACCATTTTGAATCCCGACGAACAAAGTCGTAAGTAAACCATTTGCGTATGGCTAACTTAAAAGTAAGTGTTCCGTACCCAAAGGGTGAAAATGGGAGCCTATTACTGAGACTTCGCTGTCTGTTTGTCCGTCTGTCACCAAGCTGTATCTCAAGAATCATAAGCGCTAGGCAATTGAAATTTCAGAGATGATGCATTTCAGTTGCAGCCATAACAGCTAAATACTAAAGTCAAAACAATAATAATAATCATCTAAGGGGGCTCCTATAGAAAAGCGTGTATTTTCTGCTGTTTTTGGTACGGAACCCTGCATGCGCGAGTCCGACTCGCACTTGGTCGATTTTTCGTGTTTAGTGAGACTAATCATACAATTTCCGTGTGTGTACAACCGTCGGCTTTAGGATAATACCTCTCCAATTCTTCCGTGGATGTCGTAGTCGACTAAGGCATACTAGGAGCGCTATTGTCGAACGCACCAAAAATTAATATCGTTTTTCAGTTGAAACCAAAAATTGAAACATTTCAAAGTGAACTGACACTGCAGCTGTCAAATTCAAATCGATGTAGACCTTTGGTGCGTCAGACAATAGCGCTGCAAGCTAGTAGCCTGTCACTATTATACCTCTTCCATGTATCTAAACCTAAAATCATGCTAGAAGTGGCTGCGAAGCGTGAAAAAGCCAGGTTTTGTAATGTTTCGTATGCTCTGCCTAACCCATTTGGGAAAAATTGTATGTATGTATGCACGATACGTGACCGCCTCTAGAAATCTCGCGTTTAAGTATACTCTATCTAAGTATAGCCCTCAAAGCCAACAACATAGCGATTACTCAAGGTATGCAGGGATGGCTGCCTTATTTATGGGCCAGGACTCACTGCATTAAAAATTCAAAGTTCCTGGTTCGTGGTACGATAGCTGCGCGGGTGAAGCTGCACTCGCCTGTGAGTACACGGGTTTATTTAGCGGACAGTTTTGTTTTTATGTTGCATGGAATGAGGTTCTTTGTCTTTATTGTTTAAAAAGTTAGCGGCGCTTTTTTGCTTCGATTATTTTGTGAATGTTTGAATGTAAAATTAAAGAGTTATTTTTTACATCTTTAAGAGTCGAAAGTGAAATCATAGCCAATCATAGAAGAACTCATGACTTGAAAATAATACCTAAAAGACTTACAATATATTTTTGCAGCATTCCTGTGTGGTATCCATTTCTTTCGTGAATGTCGTAAAAGGCGGCTAAGGGAATAGGTTTAGGTATGCTTTAGGCGACAGACTAGCAACCTGTCACTATTATACTACTTCTTCCATCTTATTTTTTATACCTGAAATTATGCTACAAGTGACTGCAAATCGTGAAATAGATATAATTATGGTATTGTCTGTCACGTTTTGTGTGCTTTCCCTGCCCCATGGAATACATGTATGATTGTATGTATGTATTTATATTATGGCCGGATCCTAAAATGTGTAAAAGCTGTAGCAAAAGGCACTGCTATTTTTTTACCTTTTTTTAACTTTTTTACTACGGTAGAGTTAACCCAGACCTGCCGAACACGAACCTTGCATATTTAACCAGCACAAAGTTTAAACGTTGACTAATGGTTTAACCTGGCATTTGCCGCAATTACTGTCCCGGTATTGCATTGATCCAGGATAGTTTAGATTGCTGCGTATTACCCGACCATCCGGAAAAGTCGACTTATCTGGTATTAGTTGGGAATTATTTATACGAGTGGCCGGAAATTTACCGTACATATTTTAACTAGTTGTCGGGTTTACGCGTTAAATACCCCTGTGAAGGTTTTTTTCGAAATTTTCATTACAAAAAAACTATGTAAATTTGAAAAAATTATTCCCCTGGTTTTAATCAAAATATACTAGATATTGTTACAAAACGTGAAAGGTCATTATTTTGTCTAAGTAGTGTTTCATGTGATTTGCCGTCTCGTTTGGGAATAAAGGTGTGATGTCGTATAGTTTTCTATTATATTGGCATAGTTGTAGTGTAGCTATAGTTTAATAAGCTATAGTTATAGTATAATAGTCCTGACAGCAAAAATTCCTAGAGAAAATCTTCAATGAAATAAAAAACGGCCAAAAAAAACTGCACAATTCACTCATTGTATAACGACACAAATCCTCAAGACCTACTTTGTTATTACATAAAGAGATACTAAGATAAGTTGTCGTTTTAATCTCACATCTAATGTCAAACTAATCGGCGATTAAATCTAAATGTTAACGAGCAACCAAATATTTAGATCCAATTAACTGTATCTGACTTTCTATTTAACAATGGAAGTCTGTGTCAAATGTCACACGGATTTGCTGTCATTTTTTGCTTGAATAACCACATAAGTACTCTTACCGGTTTTTAGAGAGATTGTAACAGTACCGCTACAGCGTTAATGTGGCTTTTCAATTTAAGCATTTATGTTAAGTATTCGTAATATTCTGCATTGTTTACGTCCAATTTTAGTATAATACTTCTTTAATGCATCAAAATGGAAAACCTAAAAAAGAAGACTGAATTTATTTCGAGTAAAGAAGTACCTAACGTTGTTTTTGTTTGACTAAATTGTACAATAATTGATTTTGAAATATCTTATTATATCAATGTTGCTCTCAGTGAAACTTAAAATTACTAAAAACTAGTTCTCCATTTCTTTCTTGTATGTCGTAAGAGACGACTAAGGAAGGTTAAGGTACGTTTTAGACGACAGACTAGCAACTTGTCACTATAATACCTAAATAAAAAGCAAAAAAATGCTTTAAGTGCTTACAAAACGTAAAAAAATCTTATTTTTGACTGCGACCCGTTTCGTGTGCTCTGCCTTCTTTCTCCATTTGAGAATACAGGAGAAGAATTAAGAAGATGTCAAAGAGACGGCGCCAAACCTCTATGAATTAAACAAACATTGACAAGGCTATCCCAAATACAGTTACAGACGCAAGAATGTTCTTAACGTCCTAGATACAAGTTATCAAGTAAGTACACGACAAAACTCAAGAGAACCATCTATTCAAGACGACAGCGATCCAAAAACACGATATTGGACAATAGAGCTAAATAGAGTTCTAAATTCGCTGTAACATTTTAAACGGTAAAAGAGCGTAACTCGACTTACAATGTTATTGATGTGAAATGAATAGTGAAAGCACTTACGACGTTGTGCTTTGGAGGTAACGCATAAGCGAAGTGTCGCTATCTGCAGTGACATAAATTTTACTTTCTATCTACTATCTGTTTACAATGAAAGTAGCGGAAGCATACAAAGTTTACTATAGTGTAAAGAGCGGGGCATTAAACGGTTAATGGCAATTTAAAAGTGTTTTTTGTTTGAATAAGTGAACTGAATTTAAGCATTCATGTGACACATACAGACAAATACGCCTATGTTCCCTAATGAAGTAGGCATAGCACACGAAACGTAAAACTAACTATTTCACGTCTTTGCCATTATTTTATGTTTAAAAGCAGCTAGTCTGTTACCTTTTTACCTAAATCTCCTCTTTGGGCGCCTCATACGCCACCCACGAAAGAAATGGAAAGTTACTCTAACCCGACACAGATAAAACAATTTCAGTTCGCGAGAATGTTTGACTGGATGAATAATAAAAATAAAAATGAAACTATTCCAATACTTTGCTAAAAAGACAAAATCGCATTGTTAAATTCCTGTCGGTTTCGTGGAATTTTTTAGTACATTTTTATTCGTTCGCATTCCTCTCTGACAACCTTTTTTGGGACTTTAGGAATTTTATAGCTTTTCCATAGTTACATTCGTTTTGGCATACTTTTACGTTGAATTACAGGGTGTCCCAAAAAATAGTGTCAAGCGAAAGTCCAGAGATAGGCCATCCCTAGGGGTATCCGAACCACCCCCGAGTATGATCCGTAATTTTTGTAGTTTAAGAGTTACATTTTTTTGTCGTTTTTTTCCCTACTCCGGAAGTTTGAAGGTCATTTTTCAATCCTTACTAATATTATAAGTCAGAAAGTGAGTTTGTTTGTTTGTTTGTTTGTTTGTTCCGCTTTCACGCCGTAACTACTGAACCGGTTGCTTTGAAATTTTGCAGACGTAAAGATAGAATTCCGGATTAAATAATAGGGTACTTTTTATCCCGGAAAAAAATGATGTTCCCGAGGGAAAACAAAAATATAGTTTGCTTGATAGATCGATATCGATCGATGATAGATCGATATCAATCGATGATAGATCGATATCAATCGATGACCGATCGATAGATGATAGATCGATGGCGCTGTGTCGTTTGAAACGAGAAGTTTTCTTATAGTTGTGCTTTATACCGCAATATAACCGAGTTCAACGCGGGCGAAGCCGCGGGCGGAAAGCTAGTTTATTTAAAAAAGGAAAAAATACGTGTCGCCTATTTTACTTAATGGAACTAACGGACTAATTACTCATAATTTTAACCCAATTATTCAAACGAGATGGCAAAAACAGATTCTTCACATACCGACATCTGTTATTTACAAACATGTACTATTATTTGTTTTACGACCGGGCTGCCGGCATAGTAAATAAGCCAGCTGTTGACAAATTTTAACTTTATTATACAAACAAACAGATAAACATAACATTTACTTCGATTCACTAGCATCGACAATTGTATGATGCGTAAAGCGTTAAAAATGTACAAACAGCGATGGCGTCACGGTGTCGGTTGTAATGTTCCAAATCATACGAAAGAGTGCGCACCGGCTGGGAAATAACCGTTTTGTTGGTACCATCACGCCACCGTACCGCTCCGCTTTTGCTGTCAGTGCGTTTGGAGCCCTTAAGTTACGCCTGTATTCCCAAATGGGGTAGGCAGAGCACACGAAACGCTACATAGACAAAACCATGACTATTTCACGTTTCATGGCCACTTCTAGCATAGTTTTAGGTTTTGAGTTGGCACGTATAATAGTGACAGGTTGCTAGCCCGTCGCCTAAAACATACCGCCTCTGTCGCCTTTTACGACATCCACGGAAGAAATGGAGAAGTGTAATTCTATCCCGACACCACATGGCGTCAAGAAAATTACTTAAACGTTATACTAACGAATAATTTTGGAAAAACTACGTACCTATTTTTTATACTATTAGTAGTCACTGTCATTATTGTCTTTTAAGCTAATTTCGAGTGACAGGTAGTGTTTTTAGAAATCCCGTATTTATACAGCTTAGATACTAAATTGTCATAAACGAGATACAGTTAAATGTGTTATTAATCATAATTATAAGTAAAGTCTCATTTCCTTTATACATAAAATGGGAAAAATCTCTTCATTTCCTCTTACATAAAACCGAGTGATAGTATAACTGGACAATAATGAGTAAATAAAAAGTTATTAAATTACAGTATACAGGCTGAATTATAATTACCTATTATTATTATCTAGCCCGTTTCCCGTGTGGTGTCGGGTCTAGAATAGCACCTCTCCATTTCTTCCGTGGATGTCGTAAGAGGCGACTAAGGAAATGGGTTTAGGTATTCTTTAGGCGACAGGCTAGCAACCTGTCACTATTATAATATTACCTCTTACATCTGTTTTTAAACCCACAATGATGCTAGAAGTGGCTGCGAAGCGTGAAATGGCCATAATCATGGGTATGTCCATTTCACGTTTCGTGTGCTCTGCCTACCCCATTTGGGAACATAGGCGTGATTTTATGTTATGTTTTTATGTTTATCTAGCCCGGGTCGGTATCCCACTGCTGGGCAAAGGCCTCCCCCCTTGTCCTCCATTCCTCCCGATCTAGAGCGGTCTGGGGCCAGTCGCCGAGAAATTCGTCTAGGTCATCCCGCCATCTCACATATCTCATAATTACCTATTTATGGTTAATGTATACTATACTATACAAATACTCTGATTGTGATTATTTGACCCTGTGGTATCGCATTTAAAATAGCACCTCTCCATTTCTTCTGTGGTTGTAGTAAGAGTTTTAAGATCAAACATAGGTAGGTACAGTCAGATTGATCATATAAAACATCGATAACGATAAAAATAAACATGCATCTTGTGGGCGTTGATAGAGTCATGATAGAGTCAGCAAAAACCTGTTTTTATTACATCAGTGTTTAAATAAAAAAGATAAAAACATATACGTTATCAGTTTCATACATTACTTATTACATTTACTAGCTTTCCGCCCGCGGCTTCGCCCGCGTGGAACTCGGTTATATTGCGGTATAAAGCACAACTATAAGAAAACTTCTCGTTTCAAACGACACACAGCGCCATCGATCTATCATCTATCGATCGGTCATCGATCGATATCGATATCGATCTATCAAGCAAACTATAATTTTGTTTTCCCTCGGGAACATCAATTTTTCCGGGATAAAAAGTAGCCTATTATTTAATCCGGACTTCTATCTTTACGTCTGCAAAATTTCAAAGCAATCGGTTCTGTAGTTAGGGCGTGAAAGCGGAACAAACAAACAAACAAACAAACTCACTTTCTGACTTATAATATTAGTAGTTCACGCCTGAATTCTCAAAAGGGGTTTTACAGAATACGAAACACTACAAGTCAATATCGTGACGATTCCACGTTTCGTAGCCACTTCTAGCACATTTTTAGGTTTTAAGTTGGCAGGTATAATAGTGACAGGTTGCCAGACTGTCGCTTAAAATGTACCTCAACCTATTTCCTTAGTCACCTCTTACAACAACCACGAAAGAAATGGAGAGGTGTTATTCTAAACCACATGACAAATTACAGCTAAAATGTTTGCTTAGATATTAAAAGGTTTTTTTATTCCGATGCCGGTTACTTCAAACATACGTGAGTAAAAATAACAAAAAAACTTAACGTAATTTAATAAAAAAACAATACACGTGTATTTAAAACGATTTTAGTGTTTTTGTCAATATTACAATCGTACAGACAGACGAACAAATTGATTGTTCCTTTGACCGATGATGGATGATCCACAATGATCTCATTTGGCCTCCACCATTGTTTTTTAATGATAAAATGATTTTTTTTCTCGATCGACGATAGTAAAAAATATTGATTTTTGTATTGTTATAAGTACTTGAAGACCTTTAAAGGTTAGCTTGTGGGTGGTTCGGGTTAGTGCGGTAAAAACAATTGAAGTATCAACTGAAAAGTTTTTAAAACGATAAAAAACAATGCTTCGTTTCACGGAAAAATTACCAACACTTCATTACCTAATAATGCATACATATATACATCATACTTAGTAACCTACACACAACGACGAAGTAATTCCATGTTGTGTGTGAAGTTCCCAATCCGCGCTGGGCCCGCGTGGGAACTATAGCCCAAGCCCTCTCATACTGAGAGGAGGTCTAGCAGTGGGACGTAATAAGGCTGGATGATGATGATGACATCACGCTTATTTAATTTTTTTTAATTTAATTTAATATTTAATATCACTGGACAATTTTTACACCAATCATCTAGTCCCAAAGTAGGCAATTTAATGCCTGTGTTATGGGTACTAGACAACGGATAAACTTACTTATATACAGATAAACATCCAAGACTCGAAAGCAAACATTCGTATTCATCATACAAACATCTGCCACGACCGGGGATCGAACCCGGGACCTTAAGCTTCACAGTCAGGTTCTCTAACCGCTGGGCTATATATCCAAACGAGGGAGGCAGAACACACGAAACTTATCAAAATTTTCAGCATATTTTAAGGTTTTTAAGTTAAGAGGTACAATAGTGGCAGGTTACTAACCTGCTAACCTAACCTTAACCTAATTCCTTAGTCGCCTCTTACGACATCAAAAGAAATGTAGAGGTGTTATTCTAAACCCGACACCACATGATGAAATGCAGTCAAAACATGTCCCAATACTGGACACAAGCTTCCTCTCAACATGAGAGAGTTTGAGTTTTCTCACAACAATTTTATTTTATTTTATGTATTGGAGAAACTAACAGCAATAAGTGTACAGAAAAACAAATCTTACAATATAATTAATCTAACATGCACTTATTCCCTAAAACAGTTCTCACTAAAACACGTATGGTTATTGGTAACGCACTCAAGTACCAACCAACACCATGGCAAGCCACTGAGCAAGACAAAATTTAGGTGCATAACAACTTACATACACCATAATGATTAGACACTTGTCTACTTAAAAAATGATACAATTCCACACGGATCAATGCACAACGGAACAGTTTTCCGAATTCCGAATGATCAAAAGTTGCGAGCCTGGATTTCGAACCCATGACCCTTTCCATGGTAGGGTTGGGAGGCCATTTGTAAAATTACAAGGTTAACACGGTTTTCATTACGTCCTTCCTTTTTTACCCTTTTTAGTGTTTGCCTACCTCATTTACTAACATTGGTTTGACAATACATACGCGTAACACGAAATTTTTTTATTTTGAAACTTAACAAACACGCTCTTCCTTATTAAAAACATTAGATCACACATCGCTCATTCCAATTCAATCTATCACAAGGTATTGACAGACAGACAGACACAAACATATCAGTTTAAGGATCTGAGCCGAGTATTCATCACTTATAATATATGTGTGTTGCAAACGGTACTCGTGCGTTTTGAAATAAACATCTTATCTCACATACGGACTAGTTGCGATGAATGAAATGAAAATTTGCATGAAACTCATTTAAAGATAAGTATAAGTAGGTACATTATTCGGCAAACAACTTGACATAATTTTAAAGAGAGAGTGAGAGAGAGAGAATAGATGGAGAGAGAGTAAATTCGCGCATCACTTTTACCTAGAAAAAGCGTTGTGCGAACTTCTCTCTGTCTCCTAAAATTGTGTCAAGTAGTACGATGAATAGTATACTTAGGTATTTCATTTTGTTTTTGACGAGCCATAATGTAATATCCATAATATTGCCACATAAGTACCTAATCCAAAATGGAGAGGTTGCTCTGTCCCCAAATCAGACAGATGACTTTATTTCTTCCGTAGATGTCGTAAGAGGCGACCAAGGAATATTAGGTTTAGGTATGCTTCAGGTGACAAGCTAGCAACCTGTCACTTATATTATCTATTCCATCTGTTTTTAAACCTAAAATTACGCTAGAAGTGACTACGATTCGAGTATTTTACATACCCCATTTGGAAACACAGGCGTGATGAATTTTTTTCAATATCTTTAGGGTTCCGTACCCAAAAGGTGAAAACGGGGCCCTATTACTGAGATTTCACTGTCTGTCTATCTGTCTGTCCGTCTGCCACCAGGCTGTATCTCAGGAACGGTAAGAGCTAGGCAATTTAAATTTTCAGAGATGATTGTATTTCTGTTGCCGCTATAACAACAAATACTAAAATCAAAATAATAAGAATAATTAAAGGGGGCTCCCATACAAAAAAGTGTATTTTTGCTGTTTTTGGTTCGGAACCCTTCATGCCCGAGTCCGAGTCGCACTTGGCCGGTTTTGTATCAACACCTCAAGTAATTCCAGACAAATCTTCTTTATATTAAATGTTTCACTATGTGAATACAGATGTGGTGAATAACTCTCCTCATTTTGGTGGCTTATGACCTATATGATGCAAATGTTGGAACTGATCAGTGAAAGTGTCAGATGTTCTGGTTTCTTCCACTTCTTCATTGTTGGCACACGGAAAGTCGCTGATAAGTTGTTTAGTAAATCGCGTTCGTTTGTTTTGATGATACGACATTATTCGCCAGGTAATGGTTTTGCCATGATCTTGATTTCTTGAACTAATAAAATAAGACAAAAATGATCTGTTCAATAGGCTCCCCTCTTAGTTATGAGTCCATTTCTTCCATCGATATCATAAGTGGCGACTATAGAAATATCAAAACAATATGCTAGAAGTGGCCAAGTAAAGTGAAACAGTCATGGTTTATTCTATATAGCATTTTGTGTGCTCTGCCTACCCCATTTGGGAATACAAAAAGGCCTATTATAAAAAGGGGCTTTCTAACCACTAAGCGTCGTATTGTAAATTACCAAGTAAACATAATCAAAACTGAACTATTCAAATGAGCCGCTTTGTTGATACAGAGTTAACTCTGAGTTATTTCTACGAATTCACAGAAATCAAGTCTCATTTGATAACCATGTTTATTCAGGGCCTTGTCTTCGAGCAAACTTAGTCGAGAAAGTTCAAAGTTAATGATATTGTCATTCTAAGAAACTTTAGTCAAACAAGGAACTAAGACACACTAATTCATCAAAAATGTCATAAACTCTTTATGAAATTACGACCCTGTTTAAATAAATATAAAGTGTCAAATTGTCTTAGTTTGGGTTGTTAAAAAAATCAAACAGGAACTTCAAGGAATGTACGGATCCCAATGATGATTAGGGATATTCTATAAGATTGAATTTTACTTGAGTTATGACTTAAACAGTTTTAAGATATTATTATGAATGACGTAATTTGAAGTGGCTTGATACAGGTATAAAAAAAAGAATAAAGCAGTATTCAATTTTGGCTATGAAATGTACTAGAACCTATACAAAACACATTTCAGTTGCGTGCGTGGAAATCTATAACAAGAAAAAACTTTTACAAGATAAAAATTAATTTAGAAGTTTTTTTCTGAGACATTATTTACTTTGTCATCACAAATAAAAGACATCTCCATTTTCCCACCCACATAGCTACACTGCGAATAGAGTGCAATCTTTTCAATAAAAAAACACAAGTGCAGATATGACATTTTTCGTGAAAAACAAAGAACCATCACGCGATTAAGCGACCTTGTCGAGTGGCCGCGAATTTTACGACGTGATATAAAAAGCGTAACTTATCGATCCTCCCGACGCGTTATGTCAAGTTATGTCGTTTGTCACGCAGTGCATGTTATACGCAATATGACAGTTGCGTTACTGTAAAAATGCGTACAATTGCACAAAGCCACCTAAAATTCTAAATACCATAATTTCTCTACTAGTTTAGAAGCAAAATGAAAATGCCCAATTATAAAAAACTTATGTCGTTCGTAGCATCATATTTGCCATATATTATTAAAAATCATTATCTGATTCTATAATGCCATTCAAATTTAGAACATTTTAAAATCAGATGACGATTCGATTCAAAGAAGAAATATGGTTTCTAGAACACACAGACGCAGCTGACAGTGCGAGCATGTAATTCTTTGTAAAATTCAGTTTTACCGCCATTTTTCAGAATTATTACACCAATGTTGTGTCTTTTGGGTAGGGTTCCCATCACGCAGGCAGCATTCTCGCGGTATGACTATCGCTAAGCCTTTGAACGAGGATGCTGCCCGCGCAAGGGTCTCCTGTTACTTGATGAATCATAATTAAATAATACATTTTGACGAGATAGAACAAGAAGTAATCATGCAATCCATTCCAGTAGTCACAACCTTGAACGTGTCTATTTCCTAAGAATCTTCAATATTTTTTGCTACAAAAACAAAACATCTATAGATATACCTTTACCGATCTCCCACGATTCCGAGTTTTTTCCCCGATGACTTCATACGTCGATCTATTTTTTTTTAATTGTTGCCTTTTATAAAGCAACGACCTCTTTTGTACGATCGAAAGACAACTGTTTTTCAATATACAACCTTTTTGCGGTCGCGGGAACGGATTTCAATCGAAAATTGGTCTTGTGGGGACGGGAGAAGGTTCGTGGGTTACAAAAGTTGCCGCAGAGCGTGTGACTGTTTACGTTAAATTGTGCGTAAAAATACATGAAGGAATTCGCCTCTTTTGGGGATCCACAAACTAAAGGAGACCCCTAAATATTTATATAAAGTTGATGGATTATGAGCAATGGTTATTAAACTGGTGTATAAATATAAATAGAGAACTATGAGCCATTTTAGATTTTAGGTTAGGTAAAAGTAGTAGGTACTAAAAATTGTGACTCGATTCTACGATTCATGAATTACAATATACATACATACATCACGCCTGTATTCCCGAATGAGGTAGGCAGAGCACACGAAACGCTGCAAAGACAAAGGCATGACTATTTCAAGTGGCCACTTCTAGTCTATTTTTTAGGTTTTGAGTTGGCAGGTATAATATGACACGCTCGTGATAAAAATGTTACCAAAATGTTCTCATTTTACAAAGAGTCCTGAAAATGGTGATTGATTTTTAGGGGCCTTAGATTTAAAATGGTGCAGAAACGCTTTCTTTTATTCTTTTTTTTTATATTTTTGTTTGTTGTATTCAGTCAAGTCTATGTATGGGCCAAGTTGCCTGAAAATAAACTATTTTTATTTTTATTTTATTTGTTTATTTAGACACAGAATAAGAAACGTAAACATAAAAATGTGTTAGATATTAACTGAGTCATCAACATCATTGGAAGCCATTAATAATAGCTCACGATTCCATAATTATTTGGTAGGAAACGCGCGACTAAACGAAACGGTTAGAAAAACACCTCTTTTTGCATACGGTAGTAATTTTAACTTGTTTTACTGTGAAGGCCGTACTTATTATTTAATAAGTACTGATGTGCGCAGAAGCAGTCAAAGATCAAGATGGTTTTTTTTATATTGACCTTCTTGTCAATACATACAAATACATACATATACTCACGCCTGTATTCCCAAATGGATGAGGAAAAACACATGAAAAAAAAAGCCAGTCGCCTAAAACCTAACTAAGCCTATTTCCTTTGTCGTCACTCACAACACCCACGGAAAAAAGGGAGAGGTGTTATTCGAACACGATATCACACGTGCATGATGTACATAGGTACCTACATCACGCCTGTATTCACAAGCGAGGTCATGAAACCCCAACAATTTCACGCTTCGTAGACACATTTAGTACTCTTGACAGGCATGATTTATTAAATGTGTCATTATACATTAAACTACCGTGAGACTTACACATGTTGAAAATTACCGGATAACTCACGTTAAATAAATCGAGTTTAGCTCGACATGTTTCGGACTAATTCGTAGCCCTTCATCTAGGAGCCGCGGCGGCTGCTGCTACCAAACGCGAACTGCGCGCCTCGGCTCTCTGCGCGCGACTGCTCGTGCCCGACGAAACTAACACTGGCTCACGACTACCCTCGTTATTATCGTCATTTATATTATTGTCAAAATGTGCTACCCTATTTTTGAATAAGTATAAACATGTCGAGCTAAACTCGATTTATTTAACGTGAGTTATCCGGTAATTTTCAACATATTAAATGTGTGTGAAGTTCTAGTAGTCCATTGACCATAATGTTGCGTAACACAGGACTAGGTATGTTTTTAGAAGCGTTTGAAAGTCAAGTACTAAATGCTCTTCAACTTTATTGACTTTTAATTTCAATTATTGGCGTTTGCCTGGTTTTTTGTCTAAATTCCTTTGCAGTATTAAAGAAAAAAAAATATTTCGTTGTAATTAAAGATGGTCATTACCTATATAGTCAATGAATTGTGATTTTTAATCTTATTTTAAAGTGTTTTTCGTATATGTACCTACATCACTCCTGTATTTCTAAATGGGACAGGCAGAGCAACTTGAAACTGCGACTATTAACATTCCGTAGACACTTCTAGTATATTTTTAGGTATTAGTAGGGAGGTATAATAGTGATAGGTTGCTAGGTTGCTGTTTAAAATCATACCGTAACGCGTTTCTTTAGTCCCCTCTTACGACATCCGTGGAAGAAATGGAGAGGTCTTATTCTAAGGCCAAAAACCACACGGGAAATTTTATACTTTACAGTATACAAATTGCTAAAAACCGTTTTTTCACGCGTTTCCGTGACGACCCTAACCTCAGTCGTGCATGACTAACCGAATAGGAAGTGAAGAAGGTGATCATTACGTGACGTCACTGAACGATGATTGGCTCATCACCACACTTGAGTTAATCACCTCAAGTTAGTTTGGTTCATATGACATACTGTACATACAACATACTGTATTCCCGAATGGGATAGGCAGAGCACACAAAACGCTACATAGATAAAACTATGGCAATTTCACATTTCGAAGCCACTTCTAGCATAATTTTTAGAGTTTAATTTGGCAGGTATACTAGTGACAGGTTGCTAGCCTGTCGCCTAAAATACACATACCGTCACCAATTTCCTCTTCGTCGCCTCTTACGTCATCCGCGGAAGAAATTGTAAAAAAAACCACACAGAAAATGTTTCACCTATTGCAGAAATATCTAAATGTTAAAGACATTCTTAAAGACAAATAAAATACTAGGTGTTGACCTGCAACGCATATACCTAATAAGAGTGCTTGTAAAAATATTGAAAAATAAACAGATCGATAGCAAAATACGCAATCCTAAAAATGCTAAAGTAAAAACCTTTATATTGTTTCCTAGAAATAAATGTTTAAAATCATATAATACGATCGACTATATCGAGAGTTGAAAGAACTTTTAATCTAGCAAGAACTAATTGTTTTAGATTCCCACGTATAAAATCTACGCAGTTCCCAATACATTAAGCCAGTTTTTTACACTCCATAAATATTTATACTTGAAGAGCGTTACACTCAATCAAATTTATCGACCCAAATCGATTCAAATCAAAAACAAATTAAATCGACTTACGATGTTTTTCCCTTTTTTACAAAGATTTTAATTGCGATCCTTTAAAACTCGTAAAATGGCACGATTGAGCAATAATATCGATTTTCTGGGTAATACGAATACTTATTTAATGGCCGAAGCGAAAATCACGGATTCTTCACGGTAACTCATTATTGCATTTTTAGTAATTGGCGGTTGAGTCACGAGAAAAATGTGCATAATTTATAAAAATGTGTTAACTTTTGTCCTAAGGGAAATAATGTGTTATTTATAAGGAGTTTCATTATACAGGACACACAAACTTCATACCTCCCCCTTTCTTCCCGTGGGAGTCGTAAGAGTCGACTCTGGGAAAGGGTTAGTGTATAGTGGGCGATGGGCTAGCAACCTGTCACTACAATATCACGTTGAATTGAAACATCTGGTAACCCTGAAATTGCTAAACGTGGCACTGGATTTTCGGATTCATGTGCTCTGCCTACCCCTCTTGGGAATACAGGCGTGAGAATATGTATGCATGTATGTATGTAAGTTTCATTATACAGAACACATACATCACGCCAGTTTTCCCAAATGGGGTAGGCAGAGCACACGAAACGCTCCATTCACAAATTCATGACTTCACGTCTCGTAGCCACTTCTAGCATATTTTTAGGTCTAAAGCGTGTCACGGACTGAGCAGATACGATAATACTTTATCTGCGTATTAATGTCATATTTCCATATGTCGGTGCCAACAGATACTTGACGGTAAAATATAATTTATCTACGCTCTGTGTTTTAGCTTATTGAATTGTACCTATAGGGAGCGATATTGACAGATATCTGTTTAGAGACAGATATCGTATCGTATCTGCTTAGTGTGTGACACGCTTTAAGTTCCGAGGTACTGTAGTGACAGGTTGCTAGCCTGCCGCCTAAAGCATACCTTAACCTATTTCCTTCATTACCTCTTACATCCGCAGAAAAAATAGATTTGTACTTTTCTAACCGCGACAGGTCTAAAAACCGTTACAAGCACTGCACCAATCAATTTACATTTGACATTTCCAACTGTCACTTGAAGACAAAGAGTCGGAATGCGACCGGCAGGAATCCAGTGATTTCCTCACAGTCCGTCGTGACTGGCGGGTCAGTTGGTGTCCACTATGACAGCTGTCAAAACAAGGTCACCGGCATCACGATGGTTGCTCCATAACTGGATGGTGGTGACGATTAATTGATTCGCGAATCGATAGCAATCGATTTAAAGTATATATTGATAGTATGCCGGTTTATGATAGTTTTGCCTATAATAATAGTCGTGTTTATAATAACACTAGCTGTGCCCGCGACTTTGTCCGCGTGGACGTTTTTTGTAATAAAAGGTAGCCTATGTCCTTTCTGAGGGTCTAAAGATTATCTGTGCCAAATGTCATCAAAATCGGTTGAGAGGTTTAAGCGGGAAAGCGTAACAGACAGACATTCACATTTATCATGTTAGTAGGGATTTAAACGAGTAGATGGAGAAGTGCTATGATAAACCCGAAACCACACCTCAAAATGTAAAAAAAAGCCAGAAGTGGCCACGAAAGTAAAATAGTTATGATTTTGTCTATGTGGCGTTTAGTGAGCTCTGCCTACCCCATTGGAAATAGAGACGTGATGTGTGTGTGTGTGTGTGTGTGTGTGTGTGTGTGTCCGAAACCACACGGTTAGAGTAACCAGTAACTAACATAGGCTAACAAACGTGTAAAACTAGTGTTTTGTCTAGATAGTACTTCTTACGCTCTGCCTACCCCATTTGGAAGAGCAGGCGTTATATGTATGTATTTCAAAGCATTAGGTACAGTTCGATCTATATTAAATCGATACAATAGATTTATGTGTTGAATAACGTTCCAATTAAAGGAGTTTAATTTGAATTTTGATATAATGACAGCCGTAAGGCATTCTCTTAATGATATATACCTTTGAATTGGGTTTGTCAGATTTATAATGATTACGGTTCTTAATTGTTATGTAACTTCATTGTTTTCTTTTGAATTGGACGATGGAGAAACGAGCAGGTGGTTTTTTAGGGTTCCGTACCAGGAGGTTGAAAACGGGACCCTATTACTGAGACTTCGCTGTCTGTCTGTCCGTATGTCACCAGGCTGTATCTTAAGAACCGTAAGAATAAGCAGTTGAACACAAATAATGTGTTTTTATTGTTACTACAACAACAAATACAGAGAAAATCACGCCTTTGTTCCCAAATGGGGTAGGCAGAGCACACGAAACGTGAAATAGGCATATCCATGATTATGACCATTTCGCAGCCACTTCTAGCATCATTTTGGGTTTGAAAACAGATGACAAGCCAGTAATGGTTTGCGGGACTGGGTGGCCAGCATTGTCTCTCTAGTGCAT
>BHDV01022455.1:0-15946 GCA_005406045.1 Adoxophyes honmai | reverse complement strand
GTACGGAACCCTTCGTGCGCGAGTCCGACTCGCACTTGGCCGGTTTTTCTTAATTGTCACTCTTTCCTTCCTTAAAATATTTTACACCCGTATTTAGGGCTCTCGCTTGCTTGTACGCGTTTCATTACGACCGCGCGCTTGCAAGGGGGCGCTTCGGTAATGCTTGCACACGGGCGCCACATGGGTTAGAGACGGCCCTGCATTGATGTGACTTATATTTCTGGTACTATTGTGCACAGGCTGCAATAGTAACAGGTTGCTACCCCGCCGCCTAAAACGTATATAAACGTTTCCTGTATGTATGTATGTAGATAAGATATGTTACCTGTATGCACAGGATAATGGCGTTGGGATTCTCCATGTACTGCCGGCTCATGTGCTTGATGGCTTCCCTTGTATCCGACGCCATGTCCACGGTTTGCGTCTGCAAAACAATACCATACAATTTAAAATTATTAACATACTAATAATAAGTGTTTATTTATTTTTATGCAAGTTTACCAAAATTAAAAAATATAAAAATTCTACTTTATTTAACAGCGCTTCGGAAGGACCACCATTGCCAAGAAGAATGTGTCCTAAAAAACTTTGCAGGTTATTTATAAAAATGTATATATGGTTCTGTATCCTGTGGCAGCATTACTTATACTGTTTACTTTTTATATTGTATTTGCATAAATAAAGTTTTGAATTTTGAATCTATGAAACAGGTGGCATTCACGATTTCCGCAATTTGAACCGTACTTTGTCCGTCGTACAAATGCTGTTTTGACATGTATGGATGTATAAACGAGTATGAATATGAATATGAGTATGATACTCACCGAGATGACGCCCGGCAGGTCGACGAGCACCATCCGCTGTATGCCGGGCCCCTTGACCGACATGGAGATGACATCCGTGGACACGGTGCGCCCGCCGCGGACGCTGTTACGCATTCGCATCTCCACCTCTCTAAGGAATACATACACAGGTCAATCAACCATTTCATGCCCCTAGTTGCTATGGTGACGTCTCTAGAGTCGCCCAATAAAATGACGATTTACTAGGTTACATTTCACAGTAGATGTTATAGCATCCGCTAAGAAAGGATTTTGACTAATTCTACCCCCACGGGGATAAGATAGGGGATGAAAGTTTGTATGAAACTTTGTCAATTTTAAATCAGTCAGGCTGAGACTTTGCATGCATAAAGCTACTTTGACGTAGGCATCCCCTAAGAGAGGATTTTTATAAATTCCGCCCCTAAGGGGGTAAAATAGGGGATGACAAAGCTATAACATTAAAAATTAAAATTAGCGTGCTACTCACCCGTCGTGAAATGAAACGTATCTGCGCACGTTTTCACTTGCTTACTTATTGTATAGCCATATCCGCATTACGTACGGTCGGCCAAGAAAGTGGTCTACCACTTTTGACAAAAGTTTCTGTGAGATCCAATTATCACTAAAATGACATTGGTATGAAACATGAAGTTACGTAAATACAATTATGATAAGTTAGTTACTGTCACTGTCATCATACTATTGCAAGAGGAAATCGACCTCTCATGACGTACAAATGAACATCGATTGGCGGACTGTACAACTTTTTGTTAAACTTCCATGATATGCCTTACTTCCTGAGATCAGCCAGATCCGACTCCTTGTTGAGGTCGAACTCCCTCGCCGAGTCGCGGAACTGCGCCACGTGGTACGGGCCTTCCGACAGCGTCACCTTCACTGGAGCCCTGAGGACACGAGACTATAAGGTCTGGGAGATAAGAAAGAAATAAAGAAAAACATTAAAAATATTTAAGCCTTAAATTTTGCGTGAATATTTGAGGATGCGGATGCAGATGTAGAATTAAATCCGGATTTTTCACATTTGGAGATACAGATGCAGATGTTGAATTTAATGAGGATGTACCACAGTTGTGGATGTTTCGCATTTGTGGATGCGGATAATCCACTACTCGTACCTGGCACACATCTCGCCCGCGCCGGTTGCATTTGTGGATCCGGATTTGCTGCATTTGTGGATGCGGATGTTCCGCATTAGTGGATGCGGATATTCCGCATTAGTAGATGCGGATTTTTTGCATTTGTGGAATGGTGACTGATGAATGATGATGTGGAATGGTGATTTATGGTTGCCAATGGAGGTGTTGAATTTAATGCGGATGATCCTCTATAACCTATAACCATACCTAGTACACATCTCGCCGGCCCCGCGCGGGAATATCCTCGCCTGCGCGATCATCTCCAGCACGGACGTCTTCCCTGCCGACTGGTCCCCGACGACGACGACGCGCGGCAGCCGGTCGGTCTCGCCCGCGTCCCAGCCCGACAGCTCGTCCAGGACGGCCGAGTACATGTCGATTAGGGAGCGCTGTGGACGAGACGAGATTTGATCGTTTATTGTGACTGTATGTACGATTATTATACCCGTGTGGTGTCGGGTCGAGAATAGCACCTCGCCATTTCTTCCGTAGGTATCGTAGGAGGCGACTAAAGAAATGGGTTTAGGTAATCTTTAGGCGACAGGCTAGCAACCTGTCACTATTATGCTACCTCATACATCTGTTTTCAAACCCAAAATGATGCTAGAAGTGGCTGCGAAGCGTAAAATAGTTATAATAATGGATATGTCTATTTCACGTTTTTTGTGCTCTGCCTACCCCGTTTGGGAACATATGCGTGATTTTATGTATCCTATAAGTGTTGACTCAAACGACTAGAGTTTTTACCAACTTCAAAAAAGCTTACAAAACTCCCTGGCGCTATAAAATTTAAAATTCCATTCAACCGCAATGAATCACAGACAAGACGTATCATGCAGATATAGTTCTAAAATGAGGTTAATACGGCATTAACTTTGGCATTACGGTTTATATCGGAATCGCGTTCGAGATAACTTTGCATAACCTAAGACGTCATAGGGCAATGGCCGTTATTCAAGGTGACAGATAGAATAACCTAACCAACAAAAAATCATTTTGGATACAAGCTTTTTTGCCGACTGTACTTCATTGTCACCCACCCTAGATTATGTGCACCAGATTTCAAGTCAATCAGACCCAACTGTTGAAGAGTTCTTTCCATCGGAGACAGTCCCGGCTGGGCCACCAGAAGTCCACTACCGGAATATTGTATTGTCATCCAAGTTACGTAGGTATACCAAGTTTCAGCATATTGGAAGTGGTTCAAATCTTCCTTGCCAGATTTGTAAACATACAAACATTCTTCTTCCTCAAGTGCCTCTTCAGTCCTGAAGGTTGGCCGTCAGCTTCTTGTACTCGGTCTTGTCAACCGTAAAAAAGTGAAGTTAAATAACAGCTTTTAAAGAAATAAGAGATATGGGGCTCCATACATACATGTCATAACCATGGGTGCCATCTATTTGGCTCACCTTTTATTGCTCGAAACTGTTTTAGTTTCTGTGTGTGTCGGGATAAAATAACACCTCTCCATTTCTTGCGAGGATGTCGTAAGAGGTGACTAATAGTACCAGAGCCCACGACCAAAACCATGTCTCATAGCAATACGGCAAAAACCCTATAAAATCGTTAGATTGTATGATTCTGAACCCGACTAGGTGTAGTAACGGTCGAAAGTGTAGCAACTGCGTGGGAGGCCATTTCTGCTGTGTCAAAAAAAAAGGCAGTCTGTATTATAGCAATACGTCTGATAGCGAAAATGTACATAGATTTTATAATTGTATTACGAAAAAGTTTGTTTTCAGACATTTTGCGCGTAGCATATAGCCTGAGCCTCAATATGATTTTTAAATGATATCTGCTGAGTATCGAAAAGTTGTCTGATAGAGAAGGTGCTACACTTAATTTGTCTGATATAAATTTTTTGCACATGTGGACCACTTATTTTATCATGTCCAACAATTTTCAGACATATTGCTATGATACCGATCGGTAAAATTTGTTAACATTTTCAAAATGGTCTCAAAATTTAATGCGTTCACATTTCCGTCTGAAAATTGTTTTGTTCGCATCAAATAACCAAAATTTTGTAATAAAAAAGATTTTCAGACGTATTGCTATGAGACATTTTTTTGTCTCATTTTTAATTTTATTAAGTTATTTTACGGGTTTGCGTTCCACCACTAACGTCGGAAAAATATGTTTCCGGTATCTCTGAACTATCATTCAACTACAGTCTGCAAATCAGACCTATTGCTATGATGCAGTTCGGTAAAATTCTTTGACGATTTTGAAAATTCGGTCAGATCAAACGCTACGCGGAAAATGTCTGATATTGGTATTTTCGAGTTCAGGATAATCGTATCTATCGATTTGATGCGGTTTTGGCCGTATTGCTATGAGACAAAAATGTTGGTCGTGGGCTCTGGTACTATAAGCAAATAGGTTATGGCATGTTTTAGGCGACAGGCTAGCAACCTGTCACTATTCTACCTCTTCCATCTTTGCAAACCAAGAACTATGCTAGAAGTGGCTGCGAAGCGTGAAATAGTTATAACCATGGTTTTGTCTGTCACGTTTCGTGTACTCTGCCTACCCCTTTGGGAACACCTGCGTGATTGTAAATGTCATCTCAGTATTTTTGCGTGAGTAACAAACATACAAACGTTAATCCATACACGCGTTTTAATATTAGTAGTATAGTATTTTGTTTCTAGTATTGCTTAAATCATCGATCATGTGAAGTACATAATCATATTCAACCTACTTTTCAAGTGGGCAGAGATAGCAGAGATAGTTCTTAGATTTTTGAGATACTAATTTACTTCTACGTAATATTTATTGTATAGCCCCTCAACTGTGGAGAATCCCCCAGCGGTCACTATTGTGGTTAACTTAATACCAAAAAATATATCGAAGTGGTTTTGACATGTAGCGTTTCATGTGCTCTGCCTACCCCATTTGGGTACAGGCGTGACGTCATGTTAACCACTGTGCACCCAATTTGTTTAAATGCAAACATTAAATTTTAAAATCTACAATAACTTTTAAATAGCATTAGCTCAAATTTTTATCGAAGAAAAAACCAAGGCTTTGAACCCTAAAGCATTATCAAGCAAAGATAAACTATTATCATCTATCGGAAAACATTATAAATTACGGAAACCAAACAGATACGTGACAAATAATCTAATATCGCCAAACGTTGCACGATACCGTAAACAAATAAAAACAAAAAATGACGAAACCGGAAGAAAAATTGACGAAGCTTTTGAAGAAAATAGCTGATGAACAAGAATATGACGAAAACAGTATTGACGTTAAGGCGATTACTTCAGGTGAGTAGATTTTTAATCCTCAAACCTATGGTGTCACCAAGATACCTATCTGAAAATAAAGAGACACACAGAGACATTTATTATTACTCGAGTATACGCTACCAATTGATTCCTGACTTGCTATAGAACCAATTTACAGTTAGCGTTAGAGTACCATTACATTACTCTACAAACGAAAACTTGACCAGTTGACCACTTTTTATTGTGACAACGTCAAAATAATTGGTTTGGCCGTACATAAACACCATACCCGTATTCCCAAAAGGGGTAGACAGCACGCGAAATGTTTCTTCTCTCGTTTCCAAGCCAGTTATAGCAAAAAAAAATGTTCTAAGATCAGAGAAAACGGGTGACCCTGACAGGTACAGTTAAAGAAATTAATAACTGTGCCACTTTGTACCTATTTAAAAGAAATGTCACTGTGACATACCGTACTATCTACTAATCAAAACAATATGAAACTCACTATGAAAAGGTTCAAAATGGCACAGGTATCAATTTCCTCGACTGTACACAGCCTATTTCAATATAAGTATCGATTCCATCATTCCAGGAGGTGCCAACTACACCACAAATTTGTATCTGGCCACACTGAGCGCTCCTGCCAAACCAGACTTGAAACTCTTCGCCAAGGTTGCCAACCTGAACGAAGAAGTACGAGCGAACAACGAAGTCATATCCAAAGTGTACCTAGTCGAGAGCCTTTTCTACACAGAACTAACACCACACTTTCAAAAGCTTTACCAAAAGAACAATGTACCTGAAGGGGATAGACTGCAAATACCGAAGTACTACGGTCATGAGCTGACGCGTCTAGAAGAGGTCATGATACTTGAGAATTTGGAAGCTAACGGGTATGAAAACTTCGATAGGATGAAAACCTTCGATTGGGAATACGCAGCTACAGCAGTTCAAAGTCTGGCGAAATTCCACGCGTTGGGGCTCGCATTTCGAAAGGAGAATCCTGAAGAATTCACGAATTTGGTGGCGAACTTTGAGGTGGATTTTTTGAAGAATCAGTCAGCGACTGAAGCGTTTATGGGTGAAGTTATAAAGAATGGGTGTGAGGCTTTGGAACCAGAGTATGCCATGAAATTGGGGCAGTTCTTCATGTCGACGGAGAGGATGGTGAAGATCACGTCTCTGGTGGTGGATCAGAAGACCATGCTGATACATGGGGACTTCAGGCCGAGCAATCTGATGCATAGGGAGCGAGTAAGTTGAAAGTTGCATGGTAGTTTATAATCCAAGAGTTTGTTGTTTGTTTTAAATTGTTCTATACTCTTTTCTATCAACCACACTGACTCTTATACAACGTGTTGCAAAAATACGAGTAAAGCAGAAAAGGGGTTAAATGTTCCATTGTAAGATGTCAATTTACATAATAAAAAATTATTGACTTTGCAAACCTTTTTGAATAAAAAATTGTGAACCAGTCAAAAAATTCTATGACGCTCACTATTCTATTTAGTGATGGCTTACTAGGGTTTACAATATTTTTCGCTTTAATAATTTAATTTTTTTTACCTGGTTTTTCATGTGCTCTTATTTGAGAATACAGGCATGATGTAAAGAAAAAAAACTTTTTTTTGCAGAACGGCAAACTCGAGATCATCCCCTTAGACTACCAAACCCTGCGTCTCGGGAATCCTCTCATAGACCTCTTCAACTTCATCATGTCTGGCTCCGACGAGGAGTTCAGAAGAGACCATCAGCTCCGACTGGTGGACCGGTACTACTCGGAGCTGGTGACCGCTCTGAAGCAGCTGGGGGTCGACGCGGAGGAAGTGTACCCTCAGAAGCGGTTTGAGCAGGATGTCGTGGATGTGAGTGTCATTTCTTGGTATCGGGATATAAGAGGCAGCTAAGGAAATAGGTTTAGGTATGCTTTAATTAAGCAACAGGCTAGCGACCTGCCGGCTTAGCACAGTATCACGCCTGTATTGCCAATTGGAGCAGGGTATAAGAAATGGTACCATACATACAATTTAATGACTTGTAAAAGTGCTGTTAGGAGCCTATTTGCATAAATAAAGTTTTGAATTTTGAATCATGCTTTTGTTCCCAAATGGGGTATGTCTACACTAGTGATGTTCCAGATATCCGTATCCGTATCCGTATCCGCGGATATCCGAGGGAAAAGAAAAATCCGTATCCGTATCTGTATCCGTTACTTTTTGAGCGGATCTTTTACGGATCTTTTCCAAGTGATGAGCTAGAATGAAAAAACAGTTAATTTTTTTTATTTTTTTAATTCAAACAT
The DNA here is from genome assembly GCA_005406045.1 of Adoxophyes honmai. Lineage (NCBI taxonomy): Eukaryota > Metazoa > Arthropoda > Insecta > Lepidoptera > Tortricidae > Adoxophyes > Adoxophyes honmai. Next base: position 8,427 of record BHDV01022455.1, on the reverse strand, counting down.
CTAGATAGATAGATCTTTATAGCCAAAACAAAAGTAACTACCCGCGCAATGCAAGTCAAAACATGTCCTACCTGACGTTGCGGCGAGCGTAACGTCAATTATCGCTTCAAGACCGCGGGTGCTGACACCAAACGAATAAGAAAATAAAGATCCGTATCCGTATCCGCGGATCTTGACAGTAAATATCCGTATTCAGATCCGTATCCGCGGATATATTTTTAACGATCCGGCACATCACTAGTCTACACAAAACATGAAAGACAAAACCATGATTATGACGCTCGCTTCGCAGCCAATTCAAGCACAATTTTAAGTTTGAAAACAGATGGAAGAGGCAGTATAATAGTAACCAGATTGCTAGCATGTCGCGTGAAGCATACCTAATCCTATTTCCTTAGTCGCCTCTTGCAATATCCATGGAAGAAATGGAGAAGTGTTATTCTATACACACATTTATACATGTACATCACGCTGGTACGGTCTACCAAGAAAGTGGTCTACCACTTTTGACAAAAGTTTCTGTGAGATCAAAATTATCACAAGGTTGACATTGTCACTGTCATAATATTACGGCGAGGGGAAATCGACCTTGTTGTTTCATGAGGTTCAAATGAATATCGATCTTGAGGGGGTAGACCAATTTCTTGATTGACTGTACTTCGAAATGGGGTAGGCAGAGCAAACGAAATGCTACATAAACAAAACCATCATCATTTCACGCTTGCAGCCCTTTTAGATAATTGCAGCATAATTTTAGATTTAGAATGAAAGAGGTATAACAGTGACAGTACTAGCCTGTCGTCTAAATCATACCTAAACCTATTTCCTTAGTCACCTCCCACAACACCCAAACACATTCCCCACGACTTCAAACCAATCAACTAAATCTTATTTTCCAGTTCCTCCCGCTAGGCCTGGTGCTCGCCCTGACGACGATAGCGATCGTCACGGTAGAACCGGACGCGGCGCCGCGGCTGGACGGCGCGCTGGCCAGCTTCACCGTCAAGCCAAACCAGCTCGCGAGAGAGAGGCTCGCGGGGATCGTGCGGGACTACGAACGATGGGGCATTTTGTAGTCCGCAAAGTCAATGTGAAAAATGTTTGAATGAGATTGTAACGAAATAAAGCTGTTATCTTGTAACATGTGCAATAAAGAATCATACATCCCTACTAATATTCTAAATGCGAAAGTAACTCTGTCTGTCTGTTACGCTTTCCCGCTTAAACCTCTCAACCGAATTTGATGAAATTTGGCACAGACAATCTTTAGACCCGGAGAAAGGACATAGGCTACCTTTTTTTGCGAAAACAAGGTAATGCCCAAAATAAATAATCCACGCGGACGAAGTCGCGGGCACAGCTAGTAGAATATAATGTAACATAGACTGGCCAGCTTCACCGTCAAGCCGAACCAGCTCGCAAGAGAGAGGCTCGCGGGGATTGTGCGTGACTACGAACGGTGGGGTGTGTTGTAGACACGACAAAGTCAATGGGAGGAATGTTTGGTAGTATTGAATGAAATTATGACGAAATAAAACTGTTGTTTGTAACTTATTTTATAAGAAACTAGCTGACCCGGCGAAAGTCGTACCGCCTTAGCGTAGCTTTGATGCACTACTTTATTTTATATTTTTCAATCTTTCTGAGTGATTTTCTTAACATTTTTTTCCGTAAAAACCTTCTACAGAGTATTAGAAAAGTACAAAAAAAATCAGCCAAATCGGTCTAGCCGTTTTCATGTTATGGCGTGACAAGGGGAAACGGGTTTCATTTATATATATAGATAAAGAGTCGCAATACAATATTATACAACGTAAGAAGTGAGATCACGCGTAATTACAACACGTTTTTCGTCACTTCGTCAACCTTTACGTATCTGACGAATAAAACTTTTGTGCATTTCATTTATATTTTTTATTTGGTTAAAGGAAAATAAATTATTTTAGACTACTTTGTCCAACTTTTTCATTTATTATTAGTTAAGAAAAGGAAACTTAGTCGTTTAACTTGAGTTTGTTCAGCGACGTAACAATTAGTTTGTTAACGTCAACAAGTTCTTTGACGAGATGTCAAAGTTAGCTGTCATATTGCATGTGAAATTTGACAGCTCGACTGTGGGTCGATGGAAATCTGATTCACACAGATTTGAGGGTATTGTGTGGTCTGTATACCACCGAGTGTAATGGTATCTTTATTTTTTTACATATGCGGAGGCATCGTTAATTTTTTTTTAATTACCCTATTGTATGTACATATACATATGTATGTATGTATGTACGTACCTTGGCCCGTCTGGGCGGCGGCGCACGGCCCTGCCTTAACAACATATTCTGCTGTCTCAGCTCCCTGTTCTCCTGCTCGAGGCGCTGCAGCTCGCGCTGGTACCGTGCTTGGAGCGCTAAGACTTCCTCTTGAAGCGCGTGGACGCGTTTCTCTGCAATACAATCAAACAAATGAGCCAATTAAATAAAAAAAAACATACTGTAGCGACACCTATAGTTCAGACTTTTAGGTACTTAAAAAAAGGTAAACAAACCCGACAAAGTAAAGTAGTAGGGTAGTAGGGTTCACTTTGTTTGTTTACCTTTTTTTAAGTACCTAATAGTCTCAAATATAACGCCACCTATCGTCGCATAGTAGAGTTTCCACAAACGTCAACTGCGTCGTCAGTTGTAAGAATTTTCTGCCTGCCTATGATTCTTTGGGATAAGCTCCAATAGAAAGAAAGAAAGAACAGTGTTCATTTTTTTCAGAGCACATGAATGAAAAAAAACCCGTGTGGTGCCGGGTTAGAATAGCACCTCCCTCTTTCTTCCCGTGGGTGTTACAAAAGTCGACTCTGGGAAAGGGTTAGTGTATTGTGGGCGATGGGCTAGCAACCTGTCACTGCAATATCACGTTTAACCATCTGGTTACCCTCAAATTGCTAAACGTGGCACTAGATTTTTGAGTTCATGTGCTCTGCCTACCCCTCTTGGGAATACAGGCGTAAGAATATGTATGTATGTATAATATAAAGCCTCACCATAAGTATGAGCGTCATCGGAACCCCTTGCGGCGGCGGCGGGCGCTGGCCTGCTTTGCAGGTTGTTGGCGATCTTCGGGGCAGGCTCTGTGCAAAAATAGTAAACGTATGTGAGTAATCTTCCTACTAAAGTAAGTATGAAATAATTCCTTGTAAGTATGAAGTAATCTTCCTACTAAAGACATCCCTGTAAACTTTAATATGAGACTAGATTGTATGATCAAACAAAAACATCGAACAGGACCTAAATACTTACTTATTTATTTTTAGTTTCCATCACGTTGAGGTGGTTAAAACTACTATGATAAATATGACTGTAAATCACAAAAAATTAGGAAATCATAAAAGTTTTACAAATAAGACATTTTAATAAAATGGCACTACCCTCCTGTGGTTCAATATTTAGTATGTTTCATCAAAGTAATTTTAAACTTTTTCTTGCGTTGGTTGGATCTCTGAAGGTTACAGGGTATACACTATTGGACCACAAAACTAAAGTTAGCAAAAATAGCCCCCTACGTATTACGTTTCTTAAACAATTAATTACTTACAATGAGAATTGCCAAGTTACAGCTTCAGCCCGTGCGAGCCTCGCATTATTACGTTTACATTTTTGGTCGTGGAATACGAAGACGTACATGAAGTACGTCATGTATTATGGTCATCATGTAAATTGAAACCTGTTCCACTTAGAACCATTTCATAATGAGTTTCATTTATTGCTTTAATTAGCAGATAGTAGGGTATGTCACAGTGACATTTCTTGTGAACAGGTACAAAGTGGCACAGATATCAAATTCTTTGACTGTATCTATATTACCTATGTGTTATTGCGTAGCGGCGGCGGCGACTGTGTCTTCGTACCGCTGTGAGAGCTATTCCTTCAGCTCCTCAGCCCGCGCGAGCCCCGCATTATTGGTCGTACATAATTGGTTGTGTAATAAAAGGCCGTACATCAAGTAGGGTCGTGTAATAGAGGACTGTAAATGATGTACGCCTCGTATTACGGTACCCACCAATGTCGGCAGCCGCCACAGCATCTTCATACCGCCGTGAGAGCCACTCCTTGAGCTCCTCAGCGCGCGCGAGCCCCGCGGCGCGCATTATTACTATTATTAGTCCTATCTTATAAGTCGTACATTACTGGCCGTACGTACACTATTAGTCGTGTAATAAAGGACCGCACATTATTACAGTATTAATGTACAACCAATAATGTGCGACCAATAATGTACGGCCCTGTACTACACGACCAATATTGTGCATGTATTACCAATATGTTGTTGAGTAGCTGCAGCCGCCACAGCGTCTTCATACCGCCGTGAGAGCCATTCCTTGAGCTCCTCGGCGCGCGCGAGCCCCGCGGCGCGCAGCCGCGGATCTGCGAACAGCAGCGGCTGGCCTACAGGACAGGACAACTGGCTTCACGCCTGGCTTAAGGCTTACAAAAAACACGTGTACCTCCACGAAATCAAGGGCCAATTTACATACATACATACATACAGTAGAATTTTAATCATAAAACTACCGTGAGACTCACTCATAATGAAATAACGGATTTACCCATGTTTTACTTTTACATACAGTAGTACTACAAACATAAGTCACATCAACGTACCTGCGCTGAATGCATTATTTCAACACATTTTTAGTTTATTTTTTAATAATTGTTTCATAAACTAGGACATATGCTCGTATTTCATTTGGGTTTTGCTATTTAAAAGCATAAAACAACAGATTAGTATAACAAGCACCAAAACTACTTTTGAATCAGGTTCAAAAACCTTTCAATGATCTTACCGATCTGTAGATTATCTCCGATCTTCTCTTTGGCATCAAGAAGTGTGGTGGTGAAACGGCCCCACTGCTCCTCATCGGGTAGTAGCTCGTTCAGCCACCCCATGTCCGGCAGACCGTCCTTCCATTCTACATATTTCTGGAAATTATTATGTTGATAAGCATGTGTCCCAACGGGTTTCCGTTTGCCTCGTGTTTGGATATCAATTATTAATAAGTGGGTGTATTCAAAAGAGTTGTACACATTTTACTTTAAATATTTGTATTTTATTTATTTTACACACATTCATGAGTATTATCACCATAAAAACAGTTAAAAATACTTCAAAATTTAGTATAAAAGGTTTAGGTATAATTAGGCATGACTCATTATCGTTATGATTCTTGTGATGTAGGTAAAGACAAAATTTACAGAGATTCAATTCCAAATTATGTAAGAATAAGCTTTTTTATTCAAAGAGGAGGTCCGTGTCAAGCTAGGCTATTTAAACAATCAGTGATGATCATGAGAATATGCAAAGTTTATTCTCATTTCATAATTTCTAGCCTATTTATGTACACTCAGGTTCAGTCCTCCATTTTGTATAAGGCGTAATCTTTGATTTAAACTTTTACCTTCAAAGGTGGATAATTCATGGAATTGAAGGTATTTGTCTCATATTAACAAGGTATTATGAGTTTAAATCTAAAATTACTAGTTCATAGTCACCAAATTACCTTATTTAAGGTCATCCCTCCCCCGACAGCGCCTCCGAGGACTAGATATCTGATCTTGAGCAGTCCCCGCACCGCTCGGGCCACAAGCATCCCATATTTCCTCTTCTGGATACTGCTCGTGTCCACCGGCTTCCGGAGAAGCAAGCTGCGTCCTGACCATACCGAGAACGCTACTGCCCGCTTGTCCACGCAAGACCACACAGGAGACTGGGTGATGGATGATCTTGAAAAATCGAATTGTTATTGTTAATTTCAATTACTGAATTGCTTCCGAAACTTCCAGAAACAGATCCAGTAGGTTACCTTATGCGATTATGTAGTATCCTCGACATAGTTTACGTAATTCTCGTGTATGACTTAAACATTAAAATGTTTTTAAACGAATCTTATTTCATAACCTCCAACTCCGGTGCTTGTAAAAAAAATAATCACGTAACAATCAAAATCACTTGATGGTGTATATGGGTGTATTACATTAGGTAAATATTACACAATCAACATGTAAATCATTATTAAATCAAACTCATATTTTGAAAATCTGACAATTTGCGGACTTCAAAGACCACTTCGATTTCATTTTGGATTTCGCGTTTCGTTACTGCTCGTTACTCAATGTTCTTTGACGTTTAAAGCCATTTGGTTTTTTTCGAACAAGAAATCCATTTACGTTCTATGTCTACTTCAGGAATATTTTTTACAGCAGTAACACAGGACGACTCGTCTGAGCCAAACGTCAAAAATGGACTGAAATTTTCTGCAGTGTTCACAGTTAATTTACGTAAAAAATAAGCACCTATAAAAAGGAATTAGTCATTTATAAGTAGGAAGTGAGTGATACTAGGACAGTGCATGTGTTCGGTGTTTAACAGGCTGTGTAAAGTGCTGGAATGACCTTGTTTTTCTGATGCGAGATACGTCGATATTTTGATTTCTGTAAGTACAATATCCTTCGAATTTGGTTGAGCGAGCGCTCTCTTTCCGCTGGAGCGGCGGTTTTTTGTATCAATTAGCGTAGCAGAGAGCAATCTACGGTGATATCACGGCCAGTTCCTTGAACCCTGCTGAGTAATGATGTAATTTTACGACCGTGCATAGGGTTTCCTTCGATGGGTTGGTGTTATTTTTAGATTGAGAATAGTACGCGCATGTCGGGCTCGTTTGTTTGCTTGTGCGTTTTAATATTCTGTTTACGTTGTGGTCCTTTTATGTCAGTGTTTGGGAAGTAAACTGGCATTCAAATAGGCATGGAATAGGGCGGTTGTGCCATAGGGTGAATAAACTTGGCTTTTTATTTGAGAACACGGCGTTTGATGTTTGTTTACTGATAAAAAGGGCTCTTATCAGATCGAAGGAAGCATCAAATGTCTAGTTTTGTGTTTACATATGAGCAAATTTGAGGTTTAAGTAGCCATGAAATATTTAAGCAGTTCTGTAGCTATATTTTATTAATTTATGCGGATTTTAAAACTGGTATCTCATCTCATGTAGGCTGAATCCATTTATTAATATTTAATGAAGTGTAGGATTAAAAATTTTGTTTATATGTAGAAATCATAAGCTAAGTTTATTATTTTCTCCTGGTTTGATTTTGCGGTTTATGTATTTATCACTTCTATGGCCACATTCACTCTTCTACTAAATTTGAAATTAATTATCAGTCTGTAAAAAAATAGGAAAAAGAATTTCAATTGGACTGATGATCAGCACTTATCATTAAAGTACATCCACTGTTGGTTATTGCAAAAACAACTGTCATGTTCATGCAATAAGGTCAACATTCAAGGATGTCCAATTGACTGCTCTACAATTCTGACTCATTACTATAAATAAAAAAACATGTTTTCCTTAACATTGTTTGCTGGAAATAAAGATATCAATATTTATATGGCTTATCTAGGTTTTCTTAGCATTCAACATTATAAATATACAAAATTCACATTAAAATCTTATCAGTAAAATACTAATGTTGTATGAACTCTATTCCTTTGCATTAGCAGCAACAAAGAAAAACTAAAGGAAATAGATTCAAAACAAAATTGGAACCTTCTTTTATTCTTCATAGAGTTTACAATTAACTTGTTCAGTATCTAATTTGGTGAAGCAGGTCACACCAAAGAATGTTAGTTATAAACAAAACTTTGTTTCCTTTATAATGTTTATTTTTATTCATGGCTGCCCTTGTACTTTGTTCTGTTAAAATGGTTTTGTATACATTGTATGCTTGATTAGTTGCGGTGTTATCTCTTATTTTAATTAGGACTATTGTTTTGTGTAAAAACCTCTTTACTTGAACCATATCTGTTTGAGTTATCAGTATAAAAATAATGTACCTAATTAATTTTTAAACTAAATTTAGAAGCAAAAGACCTTCACCTCAATGTCTGTCTGTAATTGGTGCAACAAGACAACATCCTTTCTTATTACCAGAATAACATTTTTTTTTCTTTACACTTCTGAACTTTTCGAATTCATTTACCACACATTATTTGGTGAAGAACAACACAGAGGAAACCTGGACACAGCAAAGAAAAATTCAATACAATGTTGTGTGTGAAGTTCCCAGTCCACACTGAGGATGTAGAACAAAAGCCCAGACTTACATACATATTGAATGGACATCTGTGTGCTGTGTTCAGATCATATTTAGTCTACTTTTTTTATAAGGCTTGAAATATTAATGCTACAATGTGGAAAAGTTGATTCCCCCATTGATTTAATAAAGATAGCTATTAAGAGGATAGGATCGTTTTTATTTTTATTTTTTTATTTTTTTATTTTTTAGAATATTGATAAAAGCAAATCATAGGGGCATTAGTGCAGTCATTGAAGCATTACTGCTCCGATTTTTTTTTACTGTGAACCGAATTGCATACAATTTTGGAATTAGG